>JAVQIZ010105808.1:0-12161 GCA_036023535.2 Galaxias brevipinnis
AGTGGGTTGGGGTCTCCTTGTCTTGATTGGCTGGTAATCTTGGTAGTGTAGTGGAGACTTGCTGCTCTGCTGTAAGGGCCAGCCTACAGTGATTTAGCTCCCTCCACTAACGTTTCCCCCAGTAAGATAACATGGGGGAAACTGCTGGGAGGATGCTTACAATGCCTGTGTGTCCGTCTGTCTTAAGTGTTTGTTTTGAAGAAGGGAGTCTCCCACCTCGCTCTCACCATTCAGCCAGCAGTGAGCTCGTTCAATAATCTGAGGGCTTCATGTTGCACCTAGAAGTAAATCAAACTTGGATGTGTCTGTTTTTGTTAGCAGTTCTACAACCACCATAAACTTATTTTCAATTTATATAATATGCCAAAATAAACCAGTTCTTGTAGTTTTTTTTTTTGTACTTGGCTTAGCTTTCTGTCATAATGCGCCATTTCTCCAAGCCTTCATTAGTGTGTGTGAGTATATGCTCAGCCCTGCATTGTGTGTCGAAGTCACGACCGAGATAACTCTGGGCGCTATGCCAGCGGGTTTCAATAAAATATGTTTGGGAGGTCTTTTTCCTCATTCCTAAAGTCTCCTTCAAAGGCTGTAACTGCTGGAGGGGAGAGTGGAAAGAGAAAAAAAACCAAGTATATTGTAAAGAGGGGCGCTATCTGCAGTCCTCCCACACTGTGCTGCCTCTCCTTCCACCCACCATTCATCCACTGTTTAATCCTCTGTGTGCCTCTGCTAACCCCTCAAATAACACAGCCTCCCACACACATTATCTCCATGGCAGGCCCGCTGACTGGGTCAGGCTGGTCACCCCATGGCGGATAAGTTGATGGATGGTGGGTGCAGATGCTAATATGACTCTTATGGGGGTGTTTGTGTCTACCATGTACTAAAAAGGACAGATACAGATACAAGGCCTCTTTAGCCATATTTGGTGTACAATAATTCCATGTGTTATCTCTCTGTGTGTACAGGGCAGAGAGGGAGGTGGTGCTTAGCAATCTGGACACTTTGTGCTCGGTGGCTCTGGGCGAGAAGGTGACCGAGGACTTCCTTCTGGCCAGGGACTCGGTCATCACCATCAGCAGCATCACAGACCATGTCAGGGTAAGAGAAACACCATATCCCATGATGACCACCAATTGAAACTGTAGTATGGGGGGTCAGCTCACGCCTTTTATGAGGCAGCAACATTTCCTGAACACATCATAAGCTCCTAGTGTTTCTCCTGGCAGCAATCTAAAGGAGCCCCCTTCAGACTGCCTCAGGACCACCAGCTCTTCACATGCCTCACCCAGGCCATCGCCGAAGGTAATTATCTCTGTCCATTTCACCACTGTTTGGAGATGCCTAGGTTTCCCCCTGGTCCATACCCCCATGTCCCCCTAGTTCCTTGTCACCCACACCGCCGCCCACTTCTTTTCCTCCAGGTGTGACGATGGAGGACCCCCATTGGCAAGGCTTCATGGAGCAGTCTGTCCGTCTCCTCTACTTCATGGCCGAGTCCCCTGACCAGCTCTGCTCCCGCCTCCTCCAGCGCTGTGCTCGGCTCCTTCTGGACCAGGTCGCCGAGGGCGGGGACATCAACAAGGAGGCCAGCCAATCGCAGGGTGGCTCACAAGACTCTGACGAACAGGGCGAACAAGGTGTGCTACACCACCGTCTCTCTAGCTCTACTAATGTATCACATGCATATGATTATGTATCCATGTGCCCTCCGGGCCCCTCTTGTTGACTGTGTGTCCCTGGCGCCGTTTCTATCTATTTGGGGCCGTCTTAAAAACAGCTTTCCTTTAGTTCCGGTGTGCTGATTAATGCGCGCTGTGTTCCTCCTACAGTGAACTGTGTGTGTTTGGCCCAGCTGCTGGCTCTGAGTGGCTGCGTGGCGTTCTGGCAGGTGTCCCACCTGGAGCGCAGCGTGAGCTCCGAGCTGCGGAGGAGGAGAGGAGAGACTGAAGAGAGGGAGGAGAAGGAGAAAGGGCCCTCCAGCAAAGCTAAGGTCAGAATGCGGGTCTTAAGTGAGACAATGGAGATTTGGAACATGTGCATCAGCTTTCCGGGAAGTTCGTGCTGTGCAATGTAATGTTGTTAAAAATCTAATGGAAATTGTGAAATAACCTCAAAACACTTGAGTGCAGTGTTGTTACTCGAGGGTTCTTTAAAAGGTCTCTAGTTAAATCATGCAAACTGGGGGGTCGTTTTTCAAACTGTAAACTTCTCTGTTAATGCTAATGGGTGACCTCCTGAACCAGAAGTTGTGCAGACATTTTAATTTCTCAATCGAGACTATTGCTGCATCCTGGAGAGCAACATAGTCATCTTGCCAATCAGAGTGAGACTTGACACAGCTGGAGGGCTAATGAGTTTTATTTTTGTCGCCAAGAGAAGTGATTGACAGTTCTATGAGTCAGCTCATTAGACGGTTTGGTAAACAAGTTTACAGAGTTTTCAATCGCTTAAGTACAACATCTGTTGAAACTATCTTGCCAATTTCTTAGTCGACAAAGACTGTCATTTTAAACATTTTTATGGACCGTTATTTCATATCAATGTTTTGATTTCTGTAAATTTTCACAGCAATCGGCCAACGAGAGTTCTGTGGAAGAGGAACTTGGGTTAATGGGTGCCTCAGCTGAGGACACAGAGTCTGAGCTCATCAGGAAGATTTGTGAGACCGAGCTCTTGGCTGGTAGGGAAAGAAAGTGGCCGTCCTATTTTCAAAGCAAATCATGTGTTCTTTGTATATTTATCTAACCCTAAGCTAACATTTCCCCCTCCGGTGTGTTGTAGAGGAGAACCTGCTCTGTGCCTTCCTGCCCCTGCTGGTGAAGGTTTGCAGCTCCCCAGGGCGCTACTCCCACTGCCAGCTCACCACCGCCTCCTGCCTGGCCCTCTCCCAGTTCATGATGATCAGGTCAGACTTGAAGCGCCTAACAATCAACACACACATTGACACATACATGTCAATAGAGCTGTAACCATCCCACTGTGTTTTCTTGGTGTACCAGTCCGTCGGTTTGCGAGGAGCACATCCGTCTGCTGTTCACCGTGCTGGAGCGCTCCCCCCTGCCCATTGTCAGGGCCAACGCCATCATTGCCCTGGGAGACCTCACCGTCCGCTTCCCCAACATCTTGGAGCCCTGGACGCAGAACCTCTATGCCAGGTAACGACGCACGCTTCCAAAGAGTAAGCTCATCTACTACCCACGCCCAAAGACCAAGGGAGGAGACGGTGTTTGTTTTACATTTGTAGCACTGTGCTCTGCCAGGGAGATTTAAACGCCGAAGCTTGCCAATGTAGTAGCCTCGTTTTCCCTATGCAAATGTTTTTGCTTGGTTCAAGTAATTAATGAAAGGAAAGTTGCAGACCCCAAATGTTTCCTTTGTGCTTAGCATTCAGCATTCTAGTGTTTGTTTTTATTAATACCATGATTGACAGGAACATGCTTTACTCAATGGCCTGGCTGAGTGGGTGTACGATGGCGGATGTTTCATTGCAGAAAACATCTCCCGCTGCTGGCACACTCCAGCCGTTTGAATGCCCTTCCGTGCTCCTGGACAAGTGGAGGCTGTTGTCCCCTGTCAGCCATTACTGTGTTCTCCCCCCTGCTCCGCTGAGCCACATAATTGGGGGGCTCTCCCTCCTTCAAGGCGTTTATTTATTTATTTTATTTTTAAATGGGGAACTAACAATTTTTGAGAGACGATCCTTCTGGCAAAACTTCCACTCTGATATCAGTGGCGCGTTGCCGTGACAACCTGCCAGCGCAGTATCACGTTCCCAGGTTTCTTTTTCTTTTTCTTTTTATTTTTTCAGACTCCGTCCTATCACTCGTCGTGGTAAGTTTCAGAACCATTAGTTTCTGAAGAACTTAATCACTGGTATGTTGTCTTTTCCTTTGTCTTTGCATTGTGAGGGCCGTGCTGTAATTACACAGGGAGTGACGGCTCCTGGGGAAGTCAAGAGGTCCCACAGGGTGCCACAGCGGGATGGGGAAGCTCATTGTAGCGATGATTGCTGGTTGTACCTGCCTATATTGAAGACTGTGAGGTGCCGTGCCCCTCCACATTTGAGTTGAATCGCAATTTGTTGGTTGTTCTTTCAATCCATAATTTTATTTTTTTTTTGCGTTCTGCTGCAAATAATTATACTTTCATCTCTGGTTGAGGTATTTCATGTGAGTAGCGTGATGTATGTGCCTTTGTAGAGCTTTGGTTTTTGCGTGGGGGGGGCTGGGGGGTGTTTTCACTGATTAAGTGCTCCTAAGTCTCACACACATTTTTCAAGCTTGTGTTAATTTGTCTCGCACACAGCGCCTTGTGAGTCCTGATAAGGGCATTAGGAATTCATTACCCTCTCCATTGTCAGGAGCACTGCTGTGTGGTTAGGCTCTAATATGGCCACTATTACCCTCCATTGTCAGGAGCACTGCTGTGTGGTTAGGCTCTAATATGGCCACTATTGGCGGCGCATGGCATGAGCCAGTGTCCTGCTGTGTGCCAAGAGGCCCGTTCGAAGGGCTTTAAGTATTTAATGACCTTTTTTTGTTCTGTGTTTTGTAAACACCATGGCTCCAACATCGCCTGATACTCCGTGTGTGTTCCTGGCTGGGCCATTTGAAATGTCATTGTCACAACAGAATGAGGCTTTGTTCCAGAACAATATGCCAGAGGTTTTTGTGTGTTGACATCAGCTTAAGGGAGGACAGCGCAATGATGGGAAGAGCTGAAAGATGCCCTGCGTTTCCATGTGGCACCATTACTTGGGAAAGGACCTCACTGATAACATCTGACACGAGGTTACACACTGCCCTGAAAGGTGTGGATTTTACTCTAAAGAAATTCTACACGGTGCCATCCATTAAAACCAAACCCTGAACCCCGCTGTGATCGGTGCTAAAGGAACAAAGGTGTTCCACTGTTTCTGAGTGATGTGCCCCCTCTCTCTGTCTGCCCCAGGCTGAGCGACGAGGTGCCGTCCGTGAGGCAGACGGCGGTGACGGTGCTGACCCAGCTGGTGCTGAAGGACGTGCTCAAGGTCAAAGGGCAGGTCAGCGAAGTGGCAGTGCTTCTCATCGACCCCGAGCCACACATCGCCAGCCTCGCCCTCAACTTCTTCAACGAGCTGGCCTCAAAGGTAGGCGGAGCAGCCGAGGTGATCCCTCCCTGGCAGGGGATTAGACTGTTAATGGTGCATGATTTCTGTTGATTGTTTCTCCAGGACAATGCTATTTATAACTTACTCCCGGACATCATCAGTCGACTGTCCGATCCCGAGAGGGGCATGAACGCGGAGAACTTCAATACCATCATGAAGTGAGTTTAGTCTGTTCTGAACGGTCGTAAAATATCACCCTTCACTTCTTGGATTACTTTTTTTAAGCATTCGTTCCGCCAGTCACTTCAGTTATTTTATTTTAAAAGTATTCCTCAGCTCTTGATTACTCCCAGATAGTGACTCTATAGTACCAGTAGAGTATTGTGTACGTTTTTTGTTGGTCGTGTGTAGATTACTGTATTGTCCCTACCTGTGCGTGTCTCCTCAGGCAGCTGTTCTCGTACATCACTAAGGAGAGGCAGACAGAGTCTCTGGTGGAGAAACTGTGCCAGCGCTTCAGGACCGCCAAGTGAGCTCCCCTCGTCCTCTCTTGCCTTTAGATTGCTCCCTCTAACAGGAGCTTTTCAATGAGAGTATCTGAGTTTTATCTTTCTGCATGGATGTTTAACCCATCCTCCCACCTCTTTGCCCTTTCATCGCCCTGTCTTCGTCATTTACCCTTTCACTGCCTCTTCTCTCCACCCCTTTTTCTTACTGTATTGCAGTTCGTTGTCTAAATGTGCTGGTTGAGCGTGGGTGTTGAATATGGTGCTGTAGCTGGTCTTGAGGTTCAGAGCGGCCTTTAAAGACGGGTGTGTTGTAACGGTGTCTACTGTGGTGTGAGGCTACCGCTCCTGTCCTCAGTTACCCAGCCCTCTGTCTCACTGACTCATCACTGCACACAGCTTCCAAAAAAAAAAGCCCATTACATATTCCACAATGTCACCGACTCAGACTTCGGGCTGCACAATGCGATTAACCCAAATGCCAGGTCAAACCTTGAGCTCGTCATCAATTACTCTACTTTGACATGATTTGTAACAAGGTTTCCCCTGTCTCCCTGCCATCCTCTCTCTCTCCCGCTCCCTTCCTGGCGGTCCGTAGGACGGAGCGTCAGTGGTGTGACCTGGCCGTGTCTCTCTCCCTGCTCTCCATGTGTGAGCGGGGCCTCAAGAGGCTCCAGGAGTGCTGGGAGTGCTACAGCGACAAGCTGACCGAACCGGGTGTCTACCAGCCTCTGCTCGCCATCACCGCCAAGCTCCGCCGCGGCGCTAAGCCTCAGCTCAAGGTACCTACCACAGCCAGCCAGCCAGCCAGCCAGGGAGGGTCTGTAACCCTCAGAGCTTTGGGTTAAAGCCACCGAAGAGCATGAGGGGGGACATTAAGAACATTTCTCTATGTAGCTTTTGAACATAGTCATTTCTATGGTTGTTATACCATGTTTGTGTGTGTGTTCTCCAAGGCCCAGGTTGAGGACTTTGAGAAGCGTCTGACAGCAGTTCATACACGGGGGCTGGAGAACGTGGAGAGCCCTGAAATGGAGGAGGAGAACCAGAGGGAAGGAGGAGCCAGCCAGCCAACCATGGCCCAGACACCGCTGGCCAGCAGGGGTAGAGGAAGCAGGGCCAAGAGAGGTTAGTGTGACTGTCTGTCTGTATAAATATATATACAAATGTTGTGTATCATTATATGTATGTGTGTTGATTTTTTTTCACCTAAACGTTGTGGCTTTTCTGTATACCCCAAGGTCATGCTAAGCCATCGGTTTCTAGTCAAGATGACAGCTTTGTGACTCCCAAACCTTCTCGAAAATCCAAGAAACCAGTGATCACCTTCAGCAGTGATGAGGAGGACTGTGAAGAAGGTGACTGCCAACTTGATCCGCGTTTATAGATTAAAGTCCAATTATAATCTGTGTACATTCATGTCTTCCTCCTTTTGTAAAGTTTTGCATGTCAGTACGTAGTTCACGTTCATGACACGGTTTCAAGGGTTAAGAAGGTTTTCAAACTGAAGTCTGTATTAAGCATGCTGGCCATTAACTTTGAGGAGAATTAGTAGGCACATACACTGCCCATTAGACTGTCTGCCAAGCCTGTTCTTCTCTTAATGGTCTTTTCAACAGTCAATAGACTTTCAAGAGGGAAGTGAAAGTTGTAGAGGTAGTAAATTCTCTCCTTTTTTTTTTCAGATGCTGTGATGGCTGAGAGCGAGACCCCCAAGGTGACCACGCCCATCGCTCGCACTTCCCGACGAGCTCGCCTCAGACACTGATCACTTTTTAATCATTTCTCTGTGCGTCACTTATCCTGTCCTTCTGTCTTGTTTTTTTTTTTTTTTAGCAAGTCGGTAATCTTCTTATTTTAATTATTTTATGGATCTTAAAACTACATTGTGATTGGCACGCAGTACTTAAAGGGTGTTGTGTTTGTCTTGCTGTATTTTTAATAAATCTAGTTGGGCATGAACCCTAGCCCTATATTACCATTTGTTTTGTCATTGTTTATGGAGAAACCTTAGGGACAAACTTGAACATTTTGTGTGTATCCGAGAGTCATTTGTTGTGATTTCAAGTAGATTTATACTGTCATTAGAAGGAGCATTGGGTATCTCCTGGCCTTATGTTTGGACAGTGGTGCGTCACAGCTTGTTCCGACAGGGTAACTACCTCTCCTTGTCCGCCACACTCTGTCATGTTCAAATCCTCTCCTTAGCTGGACACATTTCTTCTTTCCTCACCACTAAGCACCATGGCACTGAGCTATTTTTTTTTCACATTTGATCAGGTTTTCTCACCATTGAACTGTGCTTCCCGTAGCTTCTTAGTGTCCACCTCTCTTCCAGACCTTTCCCTCAGAGTCTCCCCGTGTCTCTGCTTCCTGCTGTCCGTGTTTGGTTTCTCTGCTGCCTAAGTGACTCCTACGTGGTTTCTCTACAGAGTCGCTGCATATTGTAGCTTTACCCTCCCCGGTGTTAATCTCCTCCCGCCCACACACTCTCTCTTTGCAGTCCTAAAAGACAGGAGTACTCTCCTGTGCAGTGGGTGTCATTTTAAAGAGGACACCTTTTTGCTGACTTTCCATTTTGCAACGTAAAGTTGTGTACGAGATGAGTGAAATCTTCCCAATGTATCCTGAAACTGTTCAATGTGTATGATGTCACTTTATGGTAGGCCTGATCTTTCTCTAGTTTAGTTATTATAGAAAAATACAATTCCCTTTTATATGTTTGACATACGTTTCAGTAGTATAATAGGTGTGTTGGCTCACAATCCTGAGTGTAATGGACTTCAGAGCCTTTGAGCTGTGTGTGTTTGGCCACAGTGTGTATGGGCTGTGTTGTGCCTGCTGGCAGTGGGGCTGCAGGGGGCGCAGAGCAGATGGCACCAACAGACTCATAACTTACTCAACGCAGAGGTCAACGCGCACAAAGACACGGGGAATAGAATGGCTGACAGTCACTCGACTGAAGGTACGAGCACATGCTTTCAAAATGCATAAATGGCAAAAGTCAGAGGTTATCTGTAATTTAAGGCCAGCAGCTGCAGTTTGCTTGATTGCTGCGTGTGAAATATAATGTCTAATTGTCTACCACAGAACCCCTTTATAATGAGTAAATATCCACTTTGACCCGGCTATCACCAAGCTGGAAACAATGGTCCTGCGGTGCAGACACAGGATTTTACCTGATCACCTTAGCAATCCCAATCACGCTTCCGTCTACTATGACATCATCCTAAAGAGAATGATGATGCTGAGTGCGGTAGGCAAGGGGTGGGGGGAGGGCCAAACTTTGGCAGTATAAACCGTCTGCATCACTCCAGCTGATACACTACCATTGAACGTCTGCCAAGTGGCTGAAAACCCAAGAGGCAATCTCATCCTCCCAATAGCATCACTGTGAGAAAGAGAGAGAAGGAGGAGGAGCAGAGTTAGAGATAGTGATGCTTTTAGCAGGTGTCAAAAAGTGAGTGGTAGCTAAGTGTAAGACAACGTGTGTGCATTACGGGGATGGAGCATAGCCTGTGAGAGCAGACTCCGTGACATTAAGGAAAATAAAAACCAGGTAAGCATTGGTTTTATTCATAGTAGTTTAATTTTCTTTGGTTTTAACTCAGAATCGAGTGAAGCGTAACTACAAGATGTGTAAGAATTTAAGCTCAAGAATACATACTGAGAATCTATTCTATTTTACTGTCATCATTTTCTAAATTAAAATGTCATCACTCAAGACTCCAATTTGTAGGCAAAACTAAATCATTTCTTTTTTTTCAGAGCAGTTATTCTGCATTTTACATTTATGAGATCAATGACCATTTTTAGTGGGATGAAATAAATCTAATAAACGTAACTCAAGGATATTAATTTTGAAGAGGACCGTTGCCGGACTTAATTTTTTGCCTCATGAGTAAACTGGGGCAGGAGGAAAAAAACTGCTAAGACTAGACTATAATATATGATGTGTTTGTGCAAAATGTAATTCAATAACCAGATTAATGTCACCCTTTTAATAAAGTGTTCTTGCACGATGTGGAGGCTTTCATACTAGTTGTAATAAAAACATGTTTATATTTGTAGTGCGTGGTGCCCCTCTTGGCTGTTTGTCTTTCTAGCCGTGTCTCCAAAGCCTGTAACCTGTTAGCTGCACCAGTGCCTCCTCTTTGCCATGCTGTGCCCACTGCTGCTCTGTGCCACCCTGCTCCTCCTGGCCCCCCCGAGGAACACTGAGGGGCGAGCTCTGCACCCCTCACCTGATGCTGCACAGGTACAGTCAGGGCAGTAGAGCAAGAGTAAGGGAATGGACACACTGCAGATGCCAAGAGGAAATAGTACGGAGCAATGTATTAGAGCTGTGTATGACAAAAGATACAATAAAAAGGGGTAATCAAACAAACATTTGAATGTACTTAGCAGCCACTGAATTTTCAACGCTGTCAATTCATTTATATGTTTTGCTACTGTAGCCAGAAACGAGAGACAAACTTCAGAGTGCAAAGTGGCACCCATCTCATTGTGATTACAAAGATTCTCATTCCCCTTACCTCTTTTAATGTAGTTTGTTGAGCAGTTTCTGGACCGCTACAACGACCTCTTGACCCTTGATGACTTGGAGAACTTGGTGAGCAGCCAACCAGAGGAGCCCTCTGCCTTCACTGCTGGGGTCAAAGTGGCTGAATACCCCAAATGGGTCAACCTGCCGGCACACGGCGAGAGCCCTTGGCTTCGCCTATTGAGGGGGGCTATGGCCAATCAGAAGCGGGTGGAACCAGAGCGATCACGGAGAGGGTGGAACCGAGGGTGCTTTGGTCTGAAACTGGACCGGATCGGCTCCATGAGTGGACTGGGCTGTTAAAGGTAAAGGAGAAGAGGGTGACGAAGATGATCATATCTGTCGTGGAATAGGAGACATAGAAACATGCTCACACACCCAATTACACACAATCTACATTACATGCATCAGAATAAACAACATATAAGAAACATATAAGAAAGCCTTTACATGCAGTGAGTACTAAGGTCAAAAGTATGATGTATTTGCTGTATTGCTGAACTAATTTAATCTGTTAGGTTGTAGCACAGTGCTGCTGTCTCCAATTCTGTACGCTGGCTGTTAAATTTGTTTACTTAATATGTTTTTTCCTCGATTATACAAGTATTACATTCAACCCTGAAAACGTGGGAGCTATGTTTACATTCAATGTGTGTCCTATTTGCAATATTGTAAGTGCTGTTTTACTGTAGATTTGCACTTTATCTTAAAAGAGAGGTATCTTTGTTTAGAAAAGACTTGAGAAACACTTGTTTTTGTAAATGCATGTTTGGTAGGCATTAGGAAATGTTACAGTATGTTAGTTCAGTCATTTGTCAGCTGTTTTTATATGCATATATTTTGCATGAATAAATGTATAAAACAATTTACAGTTTGGGTTATTGCTCCCCATTGTCTTAAGTAGCTTTAACTGTCATTCAGTATGATGCGTTTGTTCATTCCTTTCTCAAACTAACAACACATTTTGTGTTTGCTTCTGGTTCCAATGGCACGTTATTTAATCTGCTTCTGGTTGTCAGGAGAAGGTACATTTTCTAAATGAGGTACTTCATCACGCGTCCGTGTAGGTGGACCGATTAAGTCTCGGATGAAGCTGTCGAATGGTAAATCAAGCTGCTGCATTGATGTTTCCAAAACTGGTAATTCTCCTCTGTAGTGAAGGCTTGCACAGCAGAAGATAGCAGGATTTATCTGTGAAACGTTCCAGTGGGAGCTGAGAATCTATTCTAGATCACCTGTGCCACATATTTATGTCAGACAAACATTACGTCTACGTGTTTTCCACAAGCAACTATTAATTGTAGCCATGGAGAATAGTAAACATAAAAGACCATTGAAAGTCTTTAGTGGGAATAGCCTTCAAATACAGATGTGATTCCCAGGTCCTGTAATGTATCTCTGACCACATGGGGGCACAGAATCTAACCAATGTCAGAAATATATGCAGTTTCCTATCTCGCCACTAGAGGACAGTCTATGCCCATAACTAGGGCACCCCAGACTTTGTCCTGGACATGAATAGCTATAGTATGGGCCCAGTTCTCTTATAAGTACAGGGCTGTATTGGCAGCATAGTAAACTAACATTTCATTGATCCACTTAAACAATATATTGGTTCATGACATTTCTGTATCCTACTTCTCACAGTAAAACAAAAACAGGTGTATTTACCTTTGTTGACCTGCTGTCAGTAAAAACTTATTCATTTAGACATTAGATCAGGGGTGTCAAACTCACTGAAAGGGCCATCTGACAAAATGAATTTGTGGGTCAAATAAGGTGGGGCATATACAGTATTGATTTATATAGACCAAGCTCTAGTTAGAACAAAATATCTGTAAGTACTTCCTGTAACACAGAAAATTGAAAACGACATAAATAGGCCTACTGCTATGAGCATGGGCGTAATTTAGGGGGGAGATGCAGGGGACATGTCCGTCCCCGTCCCTCCCCCCCCCCCCGTGTTGGGGGGGGCGGGGGACTTTTCGGAGGAACGAACGGGGCGAGCGAGGAAAAGGGG
>JAVQIZ010105856.1:0-19066 GCA_036023535.2 Galaxias brevipinnis
CCCCCCCCCCCCCCCCCCCCCCCCCGGGGTGAAAGGCCCGTCCTCCCCGCGTTGGAGAGGGAAAGAAACAAAAACAGACGCGGCACACACAAACAGGGGAGAGGGTGACGTCGAGGAGAGACACTGAGCAGACGACGAGAGGCGGAATGAGGCCGAGCGACCCGGTGATGCACGTTCAGCTCATCCCGACCTCAACCTTTCTCCAAACATCGACCCGCCGACTACTTGGTCTCCCCTGTGAGACCGGCTCCATCTTCACGCTCCCGACCTCCAACGGTCGCCCTCCGTTGGGCCGAGACGCCATTCCCGACGTTGCGCTGCCGCCGAGGGAGCGTAGACCATCGTGAACTAGAGGGCTTGGGAAAAGTTGAAATTGGCCTCCGCTCTCGATAGTCCGCGCATTTGTCTCGATGACAAATGGGAGCTTAGCACTCAACGCTA
Organism: Galaxias brevipinnis; assembly: GCA_036023535.2. NCBI lineage: Eukaryota > Metazoa > Chordata > Actinopteri > Galaxiiformes > Galaxiidae > Galaxias > Galaxias brevipinnis. The sequence continues at coordinate 442 of JAVQIZ010105856.1, forward strand.
GCGAGAGGCCGGCCTGTGTAATCTCTCGCCTCCCTCTGTACTGCAAACGTGTTTTAGGAGGGAGAGGGAGTTTCCCCCCCCCCCTCCCAGAACGTGCACTGCGTGGTAGTGGGTGAGACTGTGGGGCTCCCTACAGAGCATCTACGGGAGGATGAGGAACGGAGTGCATTTGGCAATATCTAATCCATCAAAAGATCTAGGGGGTCCTTCTCTCTCTCTCTCTCTCTCTCTCTCTCTCTCTCTCTCTCAATCTCTCCCTCTCTCTCTTTCCAGTTTCCTCTCTGCTAAGGACATACACGCATGGATCTGGGCACGCGGGCTAATCTGAGTTATGGGCCTGTGGATTGAGGCAAAGAATCATAGGAACGGACCAGCACATGTTCTTTATTTATCGCCAAAACGAATGAAAAGTGAGCTCATCCGCTCCCTCTCTCGCCTTCACTTGCTTTCTCTCACCCCGTTTAACTCCTTCTTTTTTCCATTCTTCCATCTCTCCAGAGGTACATCTGGAAGGAGTTATGGACACCAGTCGACCAGGAGTGAGGCTTGTGGCTGCCCCTTAGGACGGCATGGGATTGGAAAAGACAGGGATGTTCCGAGCGAGGACCACAGGGAATGTCAGAGAGAAGAGAAGACACTGTAGACCAAAGTAGAAATGTTTCTTGCACTGCTGTGGGGGCACAGCTTTGGAAGAGCTCACCGGAAGTTATGCCATTCTGTTATGACTTCAATAGAAACCTACCAATTAGTTTGAGGATATTTAAATAGAAGAGCATGAAACTGTATTATTTTGGGAACATGGATGTTTTGATTGAGAGGCCCAGTGCTTATTGTAAAGGAATACACATATCTGCACATTGTATATTTTAGGCTAGGCTGCTATAGAAAACGCTGGAACTGCAGGGGAGCTCATCTTTTAACAGCCATTTTTTTCTCCCCTCAAGAGAGATCCCTCTGCATGATAAGAGCAACAAAATTACAAAATTAATTAAGATCTAGCAAAACAGCTACCGGATTAGGCTAACATTAATTGAAAAGCTGATGAAGACTGCGTATCACAAAATGAGATGTTTAGGAGCATCTGAGGCCCCTCTCTGCATTCAAGGAAAAGTGTCAGAAGGGAATTTGTATTCCAGGGTAATTCCACTGAGGAGGGGGGGGGGGCAGACATTTTGTCAATTTCCATAATCTGAAGTTTCTTTCTTTACTCCACTAAGACTATGCACAAAGTTGTCAGATAATTAAAACCACGTCGCTTGGAGCGGAAGTATGTTAATGATCATACTTTAAATACTACTCACACTACCACGCCATTGCTTGCATATTCCTATCCAACGCCTGGTGATAGCTCTCCTACATGGATACCTCTTAATACTTCAGTCTATTTTTATGTCGCTAGGCTAACCAAGCTCACCCTTCAGTCAGGAGCAGAGAATAGCAGAGGCCTAGGTTAGCAGGTTAGTTCTTTTTCTCTTCTTTTTTTTCTTCATCTCCCTCCTTTCTCTCTCACAACGCCATTCTTGCCGAGCCTTGCAGCATTTGACATGAAGGATCAGAGCCTTGTGTGTGACCGGAGGGGCAGGCTGCTATTAATAAGAGAGGAGCTCTCCCAGTGCAGTCAGCCACACTGGCATGTTTGTCTCTGTAGCCAGGGGCTCAACACGCAGCACAATAAAGTCCTCGTTGAGTAAGACATGGCGTTGGGGTTAGGGGCTGGGACCTGGATGAGATCATTGTTCGGTGGGTGGAGAGAGACTATTGCTGCACTGCAGGTGCATTAGGAGTAAGAGAAGACCCGACCGCAAACGCTGTTCGATCGGTCCCACATCGAGAAAATAGCATGCGTGTATGTGTGAGTTGGAATGCTTGTTAACGTTAAACGTGTTTGCATTTGGCCCCTTGTGTAATGTGGGTGTGAGAGATAATGGTGAAGATGGGGTGAGAGAGAGAGAGAGAGATAGATAGAGAAAGAGAGAGAGAGAGAGAGAGAGAGAGATAGAGAGAGCGCAGAAGTAACCCAGTCCTTTATATGGGCATTGCGATCACTCACGGCGACAGTCTCAGGCCGGCTGAGCCCCCTTCTCAGTGATAAGGCATCAGGTCCCTCCTGCCCGGCAGTTTGATCAATCTCCAGATTTACTGGCCCCACTGCGGCACACTGACGAAGCATAAGAGCTGTAAATTCAAACTTCACTCTTGGAACCCCCGCTGCATCACGAACCCTCCTCCATCTCTGACGACGCATTGGGATGTAGCGCCAGTGAAGTCGTAACCACCTGGCTTTGCAGACTGTGGCTGTGGCCTATGGCTATCTGGAATGGCTTAGTCCCTCTGTTTGTCTGTGCTTCCTTTTTTTTTTTATTATACTTTTTTTTCCTCCCTGAATTCAGTTTCCATGTTGTGTTTCGCAGGCCCCGAGAAATTGCACGCCACTTTCTCATTTGCATCCCCGAATGTCAGGGTTGATCCGTCAGGGGCTGGAAGGGGAGCGCTCCGTCTTCCGAGAGGCAAGCCGGCGTAACTGAAATTTCAATGGTGCGTATGGAATATTCCAGGCTTATTTCGGACTTGACTGGCGGGGCCTGTTCTTCATATGTGCAGACTCCTCCTATCCTTCCTGTTGCCTTATGAGAGGAAACGCTCTAAGGTTCAAATCTTTAACCTCACAACATTTCCGTTAAATTTGGATTAAAACTCTATATGTATTCCTTAATTAGTGTGAAAGGTTTCTGGTAGGACTCCTGTATGCAAAGCAACCTTTTCACACTGCTGCAAGTGGACGTCATCTGGCCCTCAGCTCTGTGGCTTCATTTCAAAGTCAAGATGACACTCATCGAGATGCATGGATTCATCCCTGAGTCATCATAAACCCGCACCTGAGCCCATTTCAATGCCGGCTAAGCTTAATTCAGCTGCTGTGGCAAGCACAAAGTTCTAGATAGCAACTTTTTCCCCGAGTCTTATAATTCTGAGGATGTGGTACTCACCTGATTATGTCCTCCCCCTCCCCCCCACCCCACCTCCACCCCAAGCCTTGTTACTTGAGCCATAAGACGTTCCCCAGGGACTCAAAGACATAGAGGTGATGAAGCACGCACAAAGTCTAGTCCTGCAAGGTTGCCAGATGAAGGGGGTAGGAAAGGTGGATGAAGGAGGGTGGGTGGGGTGGGGGTGGAGGCTTAATGGCAACCTGCCTAACCTCCTGACCCGGCATTGTTGGAAGGGAGGAACTTCAGGAACCTGGCCCGAGTTCCATTCAAAAGGAATAAAGGCTTAGATATCCGACATGTGGTTCAAATTCCTCTGCCTTTGCAAGGAATTGGCGTGGGCCTCATGTTCCGTCCGCCGCCAAGTAACACAAATCCGTCCATCCATTGTTTTGCAATCTTTTAATGTGGCGTTTTCAAATACTTGTCAGTCTGACCTTTTCAATGAGAAATATCATGACTGCCGTGGTATCTGTCGTTTAAATAGAACCTGTCATCCTCGTGAGGCATGTGGGGCACACCGCTCTCGCTAAGTGCCTGTTGGCCGCATCCACCGTTTATGAACGCTGCGTGCCCTAGCTGTTCATCTAAGGCAAGTTGGCAGGAGTGAGATCATTACTCCTTCGAAGACGGACATGTTAGGCCTGTTGCCGGGTAAAAACACCACTGATCCCCCGCCCCCCCCCCCCCCCAGCATCCCGTCCTCGCTTACAGAGCCTGGAAATTTTCCCTCGGCAGCCAAGATTCCCAACGACTGGGGATCAAACGAGCCTTTCCATCCTTTAGAACATATTTCCACTCATTTGCTGGTTTTTCCTCTCTACTTTTTTTCTTCGCTTCATTCCTGAATATCCGGAAATGCATTCCCTTTCTAGTTAAGGGTGTGCATTTTCTACGCTTAATGAACTTGTCCATTGGTGTTTTTGGGGGCGCGCTCTTTTAAAAGGAGCTCAGCGCTTCGAAGTAAAATGCATAGAAGAGACACAAGCTCACATCGAGGCTGGTGCATAGCGGACTAACCAGATGCCACATACTAAGTGGTTAGTTTGAATAAAAATTATAACAACAATGACCTGGCCTGGTGGAAAAACCATGGTATGTTGATGTGGAGGAAGATAATGAGATTATGTTGGTGCTGAGGGTACTGGTTGCATGTTCAACCGAATATGTGATTCTACTCACACCCTTATGTGGTGCAGTCTGCTATACAGACCGAGAGCTCTCAACCTCTCTCCGACCGGTCCACCCCTGCCCTGCAGTGCTTTCCACGGCCTATAGGGGGAGCCCTGACATCACGTTCCCCTCAGAGTTCCTTCTCCCCCTTCACCCTTTGTGTGCCGGTGAAGGTACTACCACAGTCTGCTCCACATCCACCCTCGGCGTGTCTGGAGCAGATAACAGGCCTCGGGATCAGCCGAGGCCCCCGGCCATGTGACCGCGTCGGCCATGGAAACAGACGTCGCTGATCAAGCCAAATGGATCCCCAACGCTAATGTCACGCCGTCCGACAGACAGGCCGAGGCATACAGCAGGTAACCGCACGTCAAACGCGTACATGATTTTGTTCGCAAAAAAAAGAAAGAAAATAAAAAAGAGCCTTCGGTGGCTGAGCAATATGCAGCACTGCCAATCAAAAGCAGTGGCTGAATGTCTTTCTGCTGTACCTCAGAGGGGTTTAGCCAGGCTCTCAGCTAGACGGGGGTATGGGAGGAGAGGACTTAGTTGAATGGGTGTAGCTTGTCACTACTATCATAGTAATACTGTGCTGTGGTATTGGCGTGTAGCCGCCTTATTCAACGCTGGCAAGGGGAAATGTAAGTGAAAGAGGATAGACAAGGTCTTAATGAGCCTTGGTTATGTTAAAGACACGCCTTGTTTATTAAGAAAAGGACGTATTCTTCACGGACTTTTGTTTCGTGATGTTTTAAATTTGGTGTAAAACAAAATACAAAATCCTATGAATCTTTTTGTTTGTTCTATAAAGCTTTCACCCCCAAAATAAGATAATAGGCTCATCCCAGCATGGACCACTGTACGGTATGTTTACAGACGCATCCTCAGACGGCTGTGCTTAGAGTGCATAATGACTAGACGGTTGTTCGGGTCCCACTGACCCTCTCCGAGCCTGCGGGGCAAACACACAGCACTCAGCCGTGTGGGACTGGACAAACAGCAGCAAGTCTGCTCTCCAGATATACACGGTCTGAGGTCAGCCTTTTAAGAAGTCAAGTCAAGTCAAATGTATTTATCAAGCACGTTTTGAAAACAACAACCCACCGTGACCAAAGTGCTGTACAGACCAGAGCGGACGGTTCAGTGATAGAAAGACAGATTCGAAAAACAAACACACAGAAGCATCGGTACGCACGAATCAAGTGTCTGTTCCCATGAGCCTGGCTGCTGTGTGACATGTCCTATAAACCACATTCGGACAGACACACAGACACACACGGTGCGGTGGGTTGTGGAGCTAGAGAGGGATGCAGCAGTGAGGGTCTTCGGCCCCAGGCGAGGCATGTACATGTATGCATACATCCTGTGGTTGACGTGGCACTGGAGTTGGTTAACCGTGTTCAGCGTGTGGAGTAAGCTGGGCAGGTAGTCGGAAGCGCCCTGTGTAGTGTGTGGGTGGGGAGGAGAGCAGACATGTGCTAACCTTGTTTTATCAACCTCTATCTACCCACATGTGAACTGCGTGTAATGGTGCCTCGTCAGCCAGTGTTCCGTCGGTATTCACATACACTTTGAGAGACTACCGGCCCCCAAACACACACACATTCAAGCTTAGCTTTTACATTATTGCACACACATTTCACCCTGTAAATATTGATGATTTGACCTGAATTAATAATACAGACCATGCCGACTGTAATTGGCACAGCTGGGACGAGCGTACAGTATCTATGTGTGCTAATAGAGCGAGAGGGGCCAAGCTCATTACAGAGGCATAGAGGGGCCCCTTATCTGCTCTCTGGCCCATTTAAATGGTGTCTATGTTTGAAATGTGTTCCTGCACACTGCCTTGTAAGCACTCACAACTGGTGTCTCGCTGTTTGTTCGAGGCACGATGCTGCTCTCTCTCTCTCTCTCTTGCTCTCTCTCTCGCTCTCTCTCTCTCTTGCGCTCTCTCTCTCTCTTGCTCTCTCTCTCTCGCCCTCTGTCTTCATTTCATACACCGTGCGATGTTCCTATTTGTGGTGGTGAGCTTCTGCGGCACACACTCGGAGCATATTTTCATAGAGCTGATTTAGAATGTAATACTGTACAGTTTTCATAACTATGTGACGTGTGCAGTCTAATGATATATGTAGGCTACACACCGCAATCACTTGGTGCGGATGGTGTCGATAAATGAGACTAGCCAGGGAAATGTAGTGTCTATCAGAAGCTTTCCAATTACACTGGGCTTAATAAAACATCCGCCATGCAAAGCAGTCAGTGGGTTCTTCTCTTTTTATTTTACCAAGGCCACTGCTCTTGGTAGCGCCGTCACTCACGGACGGTGACTTTAATTTGGTTCCCACCGCGCCAGAGAGCCCCAGGTCTCCACGGGAGGATGATCAGGTCGGCCGGCTGATTTTATTTCCATCTCGACACCGTGGGGCCGACGTGGTTTCGCAGCTACAAGATGATATACGAAGAGGGCCATCTTAGATTTGTGCTGCTAGTTACATGGTGTGATTTAAGGGTTTAAGGGTTTCAGGGGGTCTGTCTCTCCATCTCGTCTCCCTCTTTCCTTCACCCCCCCATCCGTTCCTCTTTGTCTTTCCTCCGCGTCTAAGGATCTGCTTCTTCTCTGCTCCTTCTTTCTTACACTCTCTCTCTCCTCTCTCTCTCTTGCTTGTCTCCTCTCTGGTTTGCCGGAGATGTCTGGCTGGTTCCCAATTCCAAGGCGCAGAGTCGTAATTCCTTTTTTTGTTGGCAGTGGAAACCCCCTCCAACAAGAAAAAATCCATCTTCAAAAAACAAGACTCTGAGATGAACCCCCATCAAAATTGTTTGTGAGTGTGTATTTATTTAGAAATATATGGATTTTTTTTATGTTAGCTTTGTCTTTCAAACTGCCTCCTTCTAGTTACAAACCTTAGGCTGTATTTGTGAGTAGGGCTTACGTTGGAAGTATCTGGCTGTATACCTGCTGTGTCTTAGTCTAAGTCTGTCTCTTTGTGTCTGCAAGCTTTGCATGTGTGTGTGTGTGTGTGTGTGTGTGTGTGTGTGTGTGTGTGTATGTGTGTGTGTGTGTGTGTGTGTGTCAAATCCTTATGTTGCATGCAGATGACGTCGGGCATAGCCTCTTTGTCTATAGGGGCAATTCATTAGGACAGAAGCGCTTCATCCCGTCCTCCTTAGGGCTCACTCAGTCAACACAGTTTTGGCTTTTCATTTTTCAGGCTTACTCTTTCGTTCCCCTCCCACCGCCCCTCGTTCACCCACTCCTGCTTCCTCTCCTCCGTGCCTCACCCTCCTCTTCGCCCGCTAATGCTTTCTTCACCCGTTGGAGCCCAGTGCAAATCTGCAGTGCTGCACGGTGAGGGGAAAGATTTCTGACGCCAAGAAACACATACGTTTAGGTTTCAAGCATCCATGACTGTGACCAAAACCTATACAATGTTATCAGCGTCTGTCAGACACGCCAGCTCCCCATCGTTGCTCATTTAAAACCTATCAAATGTGTCGTGCCTGTGTGTTGGAGGCCTTTACAGAAAACTACATATATTGTATATTATATCACGGTATACACACCGACTCTCCTTTCACAGGTGGCAACATCAATTGAGACAGCCACGAATTAACACAGCCAAATTAGAAGTACTTGAAGAAGACATTTTGGCTAGTTTTTGGAAAATGGAAAATAGAAGAAAAGCTATGACATGTTTTGCCCGTTCACGGTGTGGTATGGAACGCTTTTTGTTAAGGGTGGGAGGCAGTCTTTGCATTAATAATGAGCATAGGTCATAGGACCGTCAAACAAATCCCCTCTTCTCTCTGCCGAGTGTATCGTAACACTGATGATTGGTTCTTAACTCACCTTAATGTGTGACTTCAAATCCAATAGTGTGGACCTCTCCCAGACTGCTTTACTGAAAGATGAACATCATTTTGATTATGGCAATTGACCGTGCCATGCCTTATATATTCACTAAGCGCCGCTTAACTAACCTTGAAACCTCAGTATTGTAACCACTTTCATTTGAGGGCAAATGCTTTGTTTTGCTGCGTTGGTGCGATGCCAAAGACCCACTTGAAAACGGAATGATGAAAAAAGCCGCACTGTCAACATTGGCTTAGTCACTTCCACTGCCAATTTGGGCCGGATGTGCCAAAGTCACCTTGCTAGTTCCCGCCACAGCGTTGGTATTGTTTGATTGTGATGTCGTCCAAATAACGGCATCAAGGACATGGCATACGCCACAAAAGGACCCCCGCTTTTCCGGCAACAATCGAGGCCGAGCAAGCAAACCAGCTGGACACATAGAGCGAGGTTTCTGCCTGTAATCACACATAGCCACGAGTTAGTTATCTGAGTACTTCTTTTTCACAGCATTAGCTTCTCACTGTGTTTGTTTGTGGCCCACTGTTGTTCTGTCGAGCTGGTCCCATATTTATCCAACAAGGTCGTTTACTTTGTGCTGCTACAGGGCATACTGTGGGCATGCTCTCTTGCTATTCACAGTTTTATCATAGACCATCGGTTTTCAGGATCCATTACCAGGGAAATGACTTGACGAGTCAGTATGGTAGATTTGGGTTGGGCTCGCTGTGTGTTTCAACTGAAACGATTCTTTATATATATTTAAAAGTCAACATAAGGTGCTTTTTTCTGTTTATTCTTAGTGGTAATCTGTCAAATCAAGAGAACTGAGCAGACATATACAAACTATGACAGCATTCGTGATGAATAGCGCTCTATTCACAACCTGAAATTTCAGTGTTTACAATTTCTTGAGAACCGGTGCTGTTGTATAAATCATCAGACATGTATACCAGCCGTCAAACTCATATTCTGCCAGGGAGTCATTGCCTTAAATGTCTTCCTAATGCAAACTGCTGGATAGTTTGGCAACATATTTTATAAATCCTTTTCAAGATTAATGTCTTTTTTGGTTTCTATGTGACCACATCATCAAATAAGTTCAAACAAAACCACAAACAAAATTAGCACTGAAACATGATTGGTTTAAAATGTGTGTGACTCTACGCCGGCATTGCAAATGCGCTGTTGCTTTGTTAGTATATTGCACATCTATATGCGCATGCGTGTGCTTATCTGATTCAGTCAGAGCCAAAGCTGAAGAAAATCTTATCTCAAACTTGGAATGCTCTTTTGTGCACTCTTTTATATCATATAGTTCCAAGAGAGTACTTCTGGAGTTGGGATCTATGGGGGCACTATTGATTTCATTAAGAAGACGTGTGGAGTGTATTACAGAATGATGACTGCTTCATGGGAGGTCAACAAGAAATCAATAAGAAATTATATTAGAGCTTCGGCTCACTGTGGCGCTCCAGCGTCTGCACACCAGACCCGTCTCGAAAACAAGAGGGGGATTTATTCCTGCGGGAATTTCTGTGGAGCAGAATGCTAAAGGAAAGAAAAAAAAAAGAATTACCAGAAAGAAGGATTAACCATGGCCCTGTCTGTCAGTTAGAGACTAAAGGGAAGAAGGTGGGAGCGGCCTTACAGACCACAGAACCGACTGATCTTATGGTGACTCCCCCATTGTTCACTATTAGTCAGTGGTGAGCCCAAGAGCACATCAGTGGACAAGACTGCTCTTTGTCTCGCCAACATGGCGGCCATGACACTCCGTCAGCAACACAGTGTGACCTCTTTTACTGTCGCCGCACCCCAAACACTATTATTTATTAATGGCCTCCTTTCCATGTAACAAAGACACTGATTTGGCACACCGCATTCAGAAGAAAAGCCATGTTATTGAATCCGATGAATAATAGAACAATGTTTGGCTTGATCAGACAGAAGTAGAGAAATAACAGCATCATAATCTAAAGGCATAATACAGCAGAGGGGACCAACCGAAGGATGAAGCGCAGTGTATTCCTATGAGGCGTGTGCAGCTCTTTTTTTTTATATTTTGCTGCTGTTTGAAGTGAGTGAAAAAAACAACACGGTGATATTTTCACCATATGTCTGGCTCCTCAGAACACCACATCAGAGCGCGCAAACGGAGAGCGGCATATTTACTGATCATGATGACATGAACACGCTTCGCTAAATCAGGAAATGGACGATCCTCTTGTTTGGACACCACCATGCATTTCGGAGTTCTGATAGTTCCGACCAAGGAACTCACAATGAGAGAAGCAAGCTAACAAGATGTATCCAAGTTGACGCTGTAACCAGTGGATGGTTGATTCTGTTGGCTTGGGAGGAATTCAGACAAGCATATGGAATACCATACTCCCCTTGCAAATTTGACTTGTATGTTACAATGAATATGGTTGCATATACATATATATTATGTATACAACATTATCTACATACAGTACAATGACCATTGAGCACAAGTACTTGTGTACACATGTTACCAACGTATCTTAAGTTTTATAATTAGCTTTAAGCTGGTCAAACTGATAGTCAAAGCCCACCATTGTCACGCTAAAGCCCCTTTTCTTTTATGCAGATTCTTTTCCGACAGGAGCCTCAGGAAGGCATCTCTCTGAGTGCCTCCGAACCTCTGAACGGAGCTTAAGTCATGGCGCGGATGGAGACATGAAGTCTAGGTGTGGAGAAGAAGAGTGAGTGACAAGTTAATTGGGGATCTGTGAAGTTGGGGGTCCGGTCCTGATGTGGAGGCCAGATGGCTGGGGTGGTATGCCGATCCCGCTAATCCCCCTTTGTCCCCTCTGCACAGGATCTGCATGGCCCCATGGAGAGCTTGGGACGGTTCTACTGAGTACGTGCCCCCCCCCCTCTCCGTCCCTGACCCCCCCAAAAAGTCTGATTGTCTAAGCTCCCGTCTCAATCTTGCAGAGTCGATGAGTTGATTTGGCTTTTTGATTAGGCTCGCCTCAGGCCAAGTTACTTTAGAGGTTTTGAGGAAGGAATGTTTAGCTATGGCCAACCAACCAATCACCTACTATTTGAAATGACACATTAGCATAGGGGTTGACTAAAGCTGTGTGTTTCTTAGTATGTGCAGTTGGCTAATAATGCTGATGCATGCGCCAAAAATATACAATAAATCTGCATGTACGATGGTTTTAATGAAACAGAATAGAACGGTAAACAAAGCTATTGCATTGACGAAACAAATTGCAGGCTAAATTTGGAATTCATTCATCACAATTTGGATGGTTAGCTTCATAGTCTGTATCCGTATTTCTAGCTAATGTCCTTATGGCGCAACAATACAAGTCAGGGAGACACAGGAGCCTTCTGTATGACATGTTCTCTCCTTGCCTCTCTACATTAAAGATTCATTTTTCAGTTAGGGGCCATCGATTTACAGCCTTAAGTCGCTCAGCTGAACAGTTTTACTCTTTTGATTTGGAACTTTTTATAATTATTTGTCGGCTTTCTGAAACAATCTCTGTCCCAGAATTCAATTTCATTTTTCACACCTATGGTCACCAAAAGGGCCTCTGTTGGGGTGTTCTCCGTGTTTTTCCAAGTTTAAGATTTGACATGTTATTATTGCATTACTAGTTAAAAATATTTGAAACTAAAGAATTATCTATCAACTAACACGAGTAGCATCATTGAGACAACAGCTTAAAAAGTAACAGCTTGAAATATGTTTGGAAATCCCTGACAGTCTATTTTACATGAAACAACCTACTACTAAAAACTGATGCCTTCCAACTTCCATCATTAAAACGATTGTTATTTGTATAAATCCCATTCTCTATATAATTCAATTACCCGAAAACATTTTTTTGTTCAAGTTCAAAGCAGAATGCTTTGTGATGTTTCACCCTCAGCATGACTCACTGACCAATGACCTGGCATCATGTGTGCCTGCACTGGACGAGTAAACACAACAGAGGATAAACCCAGCCATGGACAAAAGCAGGCGTCAGCGGCCTTAATTCCTATACACAAAAACGGGCAGAGACGTTTTATCCGAGCTTTTTATCAAAATGGAACTGTGGCTTGGTGAAGCGGAAGAGGAAAAAGCTATTCCTGCAACACTACATAGTGGGTCAACAAAGGTGACTCAGCACTTTCTTTGTGTTAGCGATTCCAAGAAATAAAGTACTACGCACGTACTGTAGGTGGTTCAAGGTTAATAGAGAGAATAACCCTTATTAATGCACCTGCAGAAAACACTGCAATTTGCCACAGGATGCAGAACAATAATTACACGCTTCCTCTTCTTCTTTGTCCTCTTCCTCTCTCCTACTGCCTCTCGGCTTGACCTTATGTGGATTAAAGATTATCGCTGTGAAAACATAACGAGGACTAAACAGTGTACTCCGACAACACAGCTGGTGGTTCATCTGTATTTTCGCCGAATGGCCTCTCTCAACAATAAATATTAACGAGGCACAAATCGAGGTTGAAATAGGGGTTGACTGTTATGGTTCCTGTTTTCACCAGAGAGCCTTCTACATGGGGATGGATGAACTGAGTAAAGCAGCAGCTTGAGGCCTTTCCCTGGTGCTGTGTACAGTGATAGACGTGAGCCTGTATGTGAGAGGTGGGATCCCCGAAGCCCTGTATTAATGCACATTTAAGATATTCATCAGTTCATTCAATCAGTCTCCAGAGGCCACACCTTAGCAGGAGCGATGGTAGTGGAGGCGCTTCACCTTTAAGAAGGTTTAAAGGAAGCATATACTTAATGGGGATTGAGGGAAGCACTGAGAGTGTTGATTTGCAAAGGAGAAATTAGGTTGGAATTTGAATGTTTTTAAGTTTTTTTTGTTGATTTGAAGGTTTTTCTGGTAAGTAGCTCTCACGCTGCATCTCTCCATTGTTTCACAAGGGCTTGTATATACGCTCTTGAGAAGAAGCTTCTCGTGCTCAACCCCTGCTTGACTTTTCACTTAAGCACCCAAGTGGCTAAAATGGGGTTGTTACATTTGCAACGCATGCCATCCAGATTTCACAATGTGTTCTTGTCAGGAATAAATCCGTCAAGTCCATGATGCTCCCACTTCCCTTTCTTTTTCTCTATGTTATTGTGTCAGGAAAGCCTACGTTTGCCGGGGGCGTTTATGTCGAGAAGGCAAAAGGTATTTACCCTCCTAGCCTTGCCTCCCCTCGTACACTCCAATATTCATGAAAGACGCGCTGGCTTACGCACACACCCAGATGAACCCGCATGCAAACAAATCCAAAGAGGCACGCTCACTGACAGTCCATCACATCCAGGCCTCATTCACCTGAAGAAATGCAAAATCCTAAAGGACCAGCCCTCTGTCTTCTCCAATTTCTCTTTGTTTAAGGTGCTCTTTACCATCTCTCTGCGCACACAACCACACATCTCCCAAATACTTCGTTATCACTGAGGCAGAGAGAGAACTTCAGAGGGTTCCAACTGTGCCTTGATGGAGTGTGTGCTCTGCCCCCAAAAATATATGAGGAGAGTTTCAATCGAAAATAACAGAGCAATAAAATACCCGAGCACTCATCTGCCTCCCCACCTCCATGTGCTGTGAATCTCCAAGCCACCTCTTCATCGAGTGTGCCAGCTATTAAAGTTTGTGTGGGAGGTAGTGAATGTAATTGAATTCACTACCTAGCTGAAAGTGATGAGTCAGGTGGACGACTAATGGTATTTATTTGGCAGTCTGCTGATAACTATAGTATATGGATATGCTCACAGTCAAATTCATTTCTGGATTAACTAGCCTAATTAGTTGTTTTCAAATGAGTCTCAAGGTTTTATTTCGTTGGTCCTAAATTCAACAACTAGCTCTTATAATATGATAATGGGAATAATATGAAGTTTGTACTCAGGCCAATGACCCATTAACCAATCAACTATCAACTAGAAGAAAACAAGTTGTATTTCAAGTTGCCCATACTTTTGCTTTATCTAATTAATCATTTGGGAAATCAATGTGCTCAAACTCAAAAATACTTTTTTATTACAACTTGTGTAGTATAAAATACCCAACAAATCCCGAAATTTGAAGGTAATAGCTGAGGCACTGCAATATCCTGTAACATGCTATGTAATTTAATTTAGGCCTAAATTATAATGGACTGGGGTAAAACCTTTTCTTTTTTAATGGCCTAATGTATTTCTGCAGAGCTGAAGTAGCAATCTTTTCAAACCTTCCTATTCATGGAAAGGGTCTACCTTAAGATGCCTTGGATAATCCGCAACCTCATTTGCATGGATAAAGCCACATCCTTTGAGTCACATGCTCAGACATGACAGCTTATGTAGAAGGTGAAGATTTCCATAAGGACATAAGAGACTACAAAGAGGTTAAAGTGCGCATAATGAACATGTGCGGATTGTTTATTTGTTTGACAGACCACCAAATTGTGAATGCAACTGTGAAATACATATTTTCTGCATTTGTGTCACTGCACATGAGTAATAATAGGGTCCCTCGTCTTCCATTAGGGTCATCAGGAGACAGTGTGTGTGCCTGTGTGTGTGTTTGTACTTTGTGTGTGTGTGCATGCTTTCTATATTCTGTTTGCGTGAGCGATGACATTTTGCACCAAATGTCAACGTCACCATTTCACGTCAAACATCCCTACCTGCTTGTGTTTCCATGTGTAGTTGCCAAAGACCTCAGCTAATCCGTCCAAATTCTTTTCACGTGCATGTTTTGCTTAGTCCAACTTTGATGGAGGGCCCATACAGCACAGTTATTACTGGCTCTAGGAATCATACCTTAAAAAGTCTTTAGAGAAACCAGACAACCTTTTATTGCAGACAAGTTGAACTCAAGGCGACCTTGGACTAAATTCTTGATAACTCCACCTAACTTCAGATGGTGTAAATAATGAGGAAGACGAAGATAGAAAGAGATGGGGGGGGTTTCTTTGCACCTGTTCTCCATCTATCTAACTATTGACCCTCTAGACAACGGCCCCCGGGGGTGCCTTCCACCATTTTAAGACCCTGTCGATGTCCTGTGTATATTATGTAGTTAAAACAGCCACTGCAGCTTTAAAATGCTCTCCTGTCCCCTTGCTTTTCTCATGATTTGAATATCCAAATATATGGCCAGTATGTTTCACCGATGTTTAATGTGATTAGTTTAGAATTTGGGTTTATCCTAATTAAAGCAACTATAGTCAGTCTTTTTTATATTAACGGATTATCAATACATTTCTTCTGATAGCATATTGTAATGTCTGGGAGAATGAAAGAATTGAGTTTCAGATCAGTCCTTTTGAAGTCTTAGTATTTAACATACATTTTGTCTGCCACCGGACACAAGGAAGTGTGTCACTAAATCAGGAAGAGCTGCCCACACTTGGAGTATAGTCGTTGATTGTGGTAGTGATATGCTGTGATCACGAGCATTCTACATGTCTTCTTTGCGATGGTTAGGGAAAATAATTACACTAAGCAAACGGTAGGGGTCGCCAAAATCATCTCCTACAGTTAAACTGCCTCAAGTAACTTTAAAATATCTCCTGACAATCACACAAAACACCAACGATTTCATGATTTCTAGGCACTAAAATCCACCTAAAATGTTGTCATGTTACCTTATCTGCATGTTCCATATCAGTGAGTAAATTCGAGAATTATTTAACAGCATACAGCTTATGCCATTCAAACGCACAAAGAAACCAATTGGAAATACCTCGCCTTTCCCCATCCATAAAGCCTACAATCTGTCAATGGTGGGGAGTAACAATGACTACTGATAACAGTGCTTGCTTGTGTGTGTTAGTGTGTGTGTGTGTGTGTGTGTGTGTGTGTGTGAATGCGTGTGTTTGTGATTGTGTGTGTGTGTGTGTGTGTGTGTGTGTAAAGAATGAAGAGAGGAGAAATGCTGAGATTAACACAAACTCCACAAGGGAATGGGAGATGAGAAGCTGGTGGGGGGGAGGGGGGGGGTTGTGAGGCAGCGGGAAGAGAGAAGTGCTTTGGGGAAGCAAGATAGGGTCGGAGCCCACAAAGACGGTCCTATCAGTGAACCCATCCCCAGACACTTCCACAGGGCAGCGAGCGCTATCTGTCGGTCACCTTTGGAGGGGTGAGGTGACCATCCCACACTCTCCGAGCAGGGATGAACATTCCTGGCCTGAAACTGTTTGGGGGTCAGTAGGTTTGGCTGGTCGGTTGACATTTGGAAAGACTTACAGCATGAGGTGCTTCCATCCAACAGTTTTCCTTTTTTATTTTTGTTTTATTTTACTTCAATTCCAGATTCCCACCTTGCTCGGAAGATGACATTATATGCTGTCTATGTGTGTAATATACACACATGATTTCCGTTTAGAGTGTGGGTGGCTTCGGTTGGGGCACAGTGGAAGAAACCAGCCCTTTAAATGAGACTGGGCTCCAGCTGTCAGGGTGAAATATGGCTTTAAATCATAGGGAAGGAACTGTGCCACCCAACACAACAGCAAGTGAGTCGGTGTCGGTCTGTGCCGGGGCTTGTCTTAATGACAGGGGAAGACCACTGTCTCTGTCTGTACGACCTCCCACTGCTTCCTATGAACTCCTCTCTACTCCCCAGCACAAAGGACTCCTTCAAGGTCCCTGACGGCTGGTCAATGGAACAGCAGAGGATATGTCTGTCTGTGGGACTGTGTGGCTGTGTGTGTTTTATGTCCGTCTGCCTATGGCTTTGTGTGGGTGGGGAGATGTGCCAGGTCACAGACTGTATGCAGTTGCGAGGAGAGGGTGGGTGTATGACGCTGTACTCTGATGCGCTCTCTCTGACCTCCGGCAAGTCATACTAGCCATAAAACTCTCATCCCACTGACACAATTAAATGGTGCTTTTATTTATAGTGCATCCGTCCTCCCTCGATCGATGCCAGCAGAGTTCAGTAAAGTTCTGCAGCCGACCGCTCAGGCTTAGTTTCGATAGGCCCATCGTATTCTTATGGGAATGGCGGCGTTCCCCTCAACAATTGCCTTTCATACGTCTTGAGACTGAGCCCCCCTCAGGATCCATCAACACCAGCACAGGCCCCCGACGTGTCACATTCCAACCCCTGCCTCGGTAGCTTGTCCACGGGAGCAGACGGCAACGCTTTGAAGGGTTCCTCACAGCGGCACATTTTGGGGGGCATTGGAAGACAGTGAGGTCACAGGGCTCCCCGCCTCTGGTCCTCCGCCAAATGTTGAACACCAAGCCTATTGTGCTTGATTAATTCACTGTTTATGTCTGTGTGTCTGTGTGACTAGAATATGTGTCATGAATGGTATTTGGCTGGATGTGTATGACTAATGGGCTTACAACATAGGAATTTGAAAAAGCAGTTACAGTTTTATAATTCCCACATTCTTCAGGGTAAAGTAAAAAAAAAGAAAAAAAGAGTAAGAAGATATAATGTGAAAAAAGCAGTCATAAAGCAAATGAATGGTAAGACAGAGACAGGAAATGGTGGAATACGATAAAAACAGTCCAGATAGAGACTGACATCCCAGAGATCATATTCCGGCAAGATTTGCTACTTTAATATAAAAGCAATTATGTGCGATGAGTAACACCGTGCAACATGTGGTAGTAATGGATAGTTTAAAACCCACATACCTGTTGGCACTAATCAGCATCACTGCTCCTGGTAAGGTTTATTGGGTCTAGTAGTTTTTTTAGCAATGCTATCAAATGCCCTGCAAAACCATAGTTCTCCTAGGGACCCACTTCAACTCTTACCTCAGTGGCATTTATTGCCCCTTTTTCTCAACGACCTGAGCAGAGATTTATTACCTACTCCATCTTGAAAGCTTTTTTTATTGTCGTAATGTTAACCCCGAAAAGAACAAACTATGTCGCTAGCCTAGCGTACGGTTGGAATGGAGACCGCGTCTGTTGCGGCCCTCGACACACTCGCGTCAAGGCGGGCAGAGACACACAGCTGCACGTCCCAGCTGCACTCGAAGGCGAGATATCATAGCTCCTTCAGGTCCCAGGGATTAAAAGGAAGGCTTAATAAACATGTTACTTTGTAGTCAGAGGCTTAGCTCTGCCAGGGCCGCCGCCGTCAGCACCCACGCAAACATGTATGTGCATGCACAAACACTTGAACACTGATAAATTCACCAAGGTGTAATGAAAGCACTTATGAAATGTAAAACGCCCTGAATTCTGGCACACGCAAAGATACGGTCACACACACACACACACACACACTCAGAGACACGTGCACACCAATGATACACACTACCAATTTCTGTGCATGGTTCCTGCCCGAGGCCCCAAATTCTCCTTGAGCTGCAGAGGAATGTGCCATGTAATGGCGTTAGGGTGGCTAATAGAAGTGTATTTGAGACTGGAAGGGGGGAAGAGGTGCCAGTACCATTCAATGGCACCCGAAGACCAGGCCGTATTTCAACCTCTCCCACATTCCTTCGTTTATGAGCTACAAAGATACCAAAATGGCAGGTAATGCATGGCCCTCGTAACACACATTAGGCTTGAGAAATACATTTGAGTGGGGAATAGGTTCGGTTCAGCGTTTGGTGTCGTGGATTTGCATGTGAATGGGGGTAAGGGGATATAAAGTTTGATGAG
>JAVQIZ010105858.1:0-14875 GCA_036023535.2 Galaxias brevipinnis
GTGTGTGTGTGTGTGTGTGTGTGTGTGTGTGTGTGTGTGTGTGTGTGTGTGTGTGTGTGTGTGTGTGTGTGTGTGTGTGTGTGTGTGTGTGTGTTGATCAGTACAATACAGCCGTGATGGTGATGTTGTCAATTCCAAGAAAACACTGATTGTTTGAGGCGTTTGTCTCTTTGCCAACGTACAGCCTTAAACCTATGAAAAAATAAAGAGCCTAATACATCAACGCTGGTCTCTCTTCTCTCTCCATCAGTGTTTGTGACACTGCTTCTGAACTACAGAGGGTAGATATTGGAAGAAGGCTTTAGGTATGTTATTACTGGACCCTATTCTCTCCGGCTGCATCTCCAAACAACAAAGCGCAAGTCTTCCATATATTTGGATGCCCTTTTGTTTTAGGAAATCAAGCATCACTGGTCGATAATGTCTTGGACTGATGGAAAAACACACACACACACACACACACACTACTTGGTATGCATACCCTTGTTTGTATGATTTTGAAATGTAATGTTTACAGACCTACACAAACAAATGTGTGGAATATGGTGGATGTATCAACCTATGCCTTGATCCCATGATGCCTTTGTTTGTTGTTTTGCTCCTTTTGTCATTCGTGGCCTTTCTCTGGAAGTCATTCACATGCACACACTGATTAATGTGGATGGATAAGCCACATTCACAGTCCTCCTGCCAGTGGACCTCTGACCAACCTCCACAGTGTTTCTTTGTGCTTTCTGTCAACCTGGAGTCAGCTAGACACAATTACGTGCATGTCCTCTACACATGGTGGAGAGTTTAGAGTGTTTCATTGTGCATTCCCTCGCTAGACCTGAACGTTCGACACATACTGATTATGTCCCGTATATGTATTGAATCTATTCAATGTCGCAGAGAAATCTCTCCATAGGCCATGAATGTAATGTGCCCTTTGTGATTCTCTACGGAGACTTGTAGACTATCAGTGGGTCTTTTGGCCTGTCATTCAAGGCCCTTGTGCCCAGTGAACCGTCAAACGTTTGCCGCCGCACTTCCACTCCCTCACTCACTTTGAGCTGTCTCGCTTTCTCCAAGGCCCTGGCTGAAAATGGAGTTGTGTGTCATTATCAATGTTTTCAAGCTTTCCGCTCTGTAAGTCTCGCTCATTGACAAGTGCAAAACAGCCCCTGAAGACCTGAGTCACTCTTGGACCTTTCTGTCGGGACAATCATGAAGCCTTGAGATGAGCTACGGCTCGGGTTAACCTTTAAACTGCAGTGGGAGCTTCTTGTATTTTGTTCCCCCAGTTCCATGCAGGAGCACTGATGACCGTGAAAGAGGCAAGGAAACCTCTCAGACAAAACCACTGTGAGCGCGCATATACACTCAATCACAATCCATTTGAATAATGTCTTAACTGCCCGCCACTGGTTCCCTTGGTAACGGGCTATCCTTATCCTTAGGTGAATTCAAACCTCCCTCCATGCGATGCCTTTGTAAATTAGAAGCGCCGTATCTGCACCGCAAAAGCTGGGCCTATTAGAATCGTTTTGGAATGCTCTGGACTCGTGAAAGCCACTGTAAATCCCATTCCGCCACTTGTTACTTTACTCTACACAGAGAATGAGACGGAGCCAGGTGTCTCAATGAGAACGACACACCCCACGGTGAAGCGGCTGGTGCCATCTGTGCACGTTCTCGTGCATCTGCTACTCTTAGGTCTGTCACTCTCACCTAATTCCCTGGATCAGCCGAGTGTGACTAAATGCCTCAAGGACACCCTAAAGCCCCTGGGATCCGATTAAAAAGACTCCCTGCAATAAGCACTCCACGCCAAAGAGGAATTCCCCGTGGGGACTTACCGTCTCATACAGGTAATTGTCAGGGAATCTGAATCATTTTAGGGGGCCCTTTCTCCTCTGTCACTCCTCTTGAAGGCTTGGAGGGTCTTGGTGTCTCCTCTGAATATCTCTTCACAGCCAATAGTCCTTAATGCTATGATGTACTGTGGGTTTGGCATCACTAAACTGGAGAGTCTCAGCAACCTTTATAGCTTGTGTAAGTTCCTAGTAATCTTGTTTGGTACGGTGCCACTGGAAAAAAACGACACTGTAAATCTGACACCTTCCATCTAAACAATGTATGCCAGCCAGACAATAATCTTATCATGGCTGGCCCTGTGTCTTGGCCACGTTGAGTTATATTCAGCCCTAACGACTGCATCGTGCTACCGCAGACGGCTATGACAGGCGCGATGTCCTGTTTATGACGCCATTTTGTTCGCCGCGCTGTATGACACACAGATCACGGGAGGCCATTTGGGTTACAAAGTGCCAGCAGCCTCGGCCTGGGCAGAGCCCCTATATCAGTTTTACGAGAGCAGAGCCTGGCTGAGGAGGAGGCGATAGGGAGCTGCAGGGAGGCCATACTGCTTATTACCTGACTGTACTCACCCCTTGCGCCCAGACAATGTTTACTTATAGAAGGCTTTTCGAAAGACCAGCTGCGATCCTCTCTGTCCGTGACACACACGTTATATAAATGGAATGACTGGCGAGAAAAACATTTTCCATGTGGTAGAAGTCATGCTACATATTTTAACGATTTGTTTCTGAACAAAGATTCTAGGCCTGGTCGTATTGATTTACTGATATGCATTAGTCATTTGTTGGCCTCATAAAAGGCACAACACAGTGGCAAACTTAATCAAGCTATAACCATTCAGTCCACTATACATTTTACTTCCCATAAACCTAAAACTGTTGCCACTGCAGCATCACTCGATGAATGCATTGTCTCTTTGAACCGGGCCATGGCTTATTTCCAGGGGGAAAGAATATGCTGTGTTACCTTTTTCCCCCCTTGTAAGTTATCTTGAGGAGAATCATGCCATGTGTGATTTAGACTTTATTACCAGTGGCCAATATCATCATGTCCATCTGTTTAGCTAAAACTGCTGCTATGGTGATTCCCATTGCTGCTACTTTTGGAATTCATATCACAGCTGCTGTAGTGGTTTTGAGAGTATTTAGTCCTTCCCTGGTCATTAGAATTTCTCTGGCTCGGCATCTCATGGGGCTGGACTACCTTTGGCTTTCACAGCAGTGCCGCCTTCTCTGCCTGTCCATTTGTCTAGGTCAGAGTTGATAAACGGTCACATTGATTGTAGTTCCGTTCCTCCAGGTCCCCCGTGTCTCATCCGGTCCGTTTTCCTCTGACAGGGGCTGGCTGGGCAGGTTGATTCACTGTCCCTTCTCCTTGACAGACTTGTCACGTCCCGGGTTAATGCTGGGGTACTCTGCTCTCTGCCCGGTCTCCAGTTAGCTCCCCCTGGATCACTTCACACCACTCCGTCTCTCACCTCAGATATCTCCTGAAGGTCTAGGCCTGTTCCCCACCGTTTTAAAATATCCAAACCAAAAGGTGGCAGGCTGATAAGGTCTAAAAGTCTGCCATTATTTCACTGGTTTTAACGTGGGTGGGGGGTAGTAGATCTTCGATATGGACCTTTTCCTGCAGACATTTGTCTTGTAGGTGTAATAAATAGTAGTGGCGTGTAGCTGTGTTGAACGCACAAATAAACCTATGCATTTTTTTATGTGCATATCTAATCATTCATGCAAAAAAAAGACTAATACCATCCCCTTCAAATCTACTCCTATTTTGTTTCACGACAACCTCAAAGCGACAAAACCAAGAAATGGCTGCCATTAGCCGCACTCATGGTGTCATTTCAATCAAATTGCTGGCGGCATCGCTGTGACCCCCCCCCCCTCAAAGTGATTCAGCTGTTCTCACTCCATGAGAGATTTGCAAACACACCCCCAGGTGTCAAAACCAAGGGAATGTTATGAGGTCTGCCCACTTCTCCCATTGCCAGTCAGTGTGATTTGGCTTTCCACGGCGAACGAGACCGTTATGCAGCTATATCCTCCGGCAGGCAGGGAATAGTCGAGAGTCTGGCCGCCATTAGGTCACAGTCAGACAGCCCCACTCACGCCAGTCTGCAATTAAAAGTGAGCGTGACATTTGTGTTCCACACCTTTTAATAGGGTTAATGCGCTTTGCCCTGGCTGACCGGGTTTATCCTCCGTAGCTGTTAAAGAGCACTGCTTCTTCAGCCTGAGTTGTTTCTGATCCAAGTGAGCAATCTCTTTTGAGTATAAAACTAAAAGACAGTTAGTATTTCACTGACAGAGAGAGAAATGTATTTTAAGTATATTGATATAGTGATATATTTTTCTTTGAGATTTAATTTCCCATCGCTCAATGCATTTCCAGTTGATTCTCTCCGATGGATCGTCCTGATTGGGGTCAAGTGCTTAACCTGAGATCTTCAACCCATAATGGGGGATATTGCTGCAACACGGTTTGTGATGGATGAGCGGTAAAGCCTTTCCTCAGCGTCCCATTTAGGGAACACTGCAGCCAGTCTTCATTGACAGGTCTCGCCAATAACAGCACAGGAGTATATCATTGGTGGACTGAGTCAGAAGCTTCTTCATCTTTGATCTTCCCCTTTGACCCCTTTTGTGTCCCTACCTCTCATCTTCTGGAGACAATCGTTTGCCCAAAAATCCTTTTAGGAAATGGTTTAAATGGACTTAAGGTATTTGCACCTCTGTTTGTCAAACCCCAATGACTGACCCATTTCCTATTTGGTTGGCTCTTCCAAAGGAGTGAAAAATAAATTAATGAAAGGCTTGAAAACAGCCCCCCCTCCCCCTTAACTGGCATTTGGCCTTAGTCTTTTGTATGAGGACTGAATAGCTTCTATTGATCATACAGATTGTAGTGGCCAGTGTTGCCTTCTAACAGACAGCAAGCATATTGACCCTTGCCCATTAGCTCTCTAGCGATTTAGGTCAGACAGCAGTCCTCTTCTATAGAAAACACCATTTATTTAACCTGTAAAGTATTTCCCCATGAATATGGACTTTGCACATTTTCTAATTTCTTTTTAATCTTCTATTTTCTACGTCTCCCCAGCCTAGCAAGTGAGCTAATATGACTCCAGGGAGTGTCTAAAGCCTATGTAAGCCTAGTCCAGGAATGCATGCATTCCATTTTTAAGTTAGTCTATTTTATGTTGTACATTTAACTTTTATATGCGGTGTTCTTTGGGTTCCTGCTCCTAAAGCCATATAATTGGAAAAGCAATAGCTGTTAAGCTGTTATGTAGTTAAGACTATACTTTATGGACAATGGCAGATATCTTCCTGGCCCGTTTGTGACCGTTCAGAGTCCAGCAGGAAATTTAATGAATGTTTCAGAGCGATCACCAACTACCGCCAACCTCAAGCTTTTTTAGAAAAATTTACAGCTTAATTGGTTTACCAGCACACTGACTGCCTTATATACTGGACTGGTCACAAGCTTGTGGGTTGGCTAAGGGTTTGTCATCATTAATTTGCACGTAAACACTGAGACATTTAACCTAGAAGGGAAACTGTCCTCTGTAGTTGCCTTGATTATAAATGAATAATTATGACTGGCATTATTAAGGAATTTGTTTAAGTTTTCAGGAAGCTGGTCTTAATCAATCTTAGCTGTGGGAAGATCAATAATAGAGTTTTGGTTAGATTTGTGGTGATTAATCTAAAGTTAACTATCCCTAGGACTTTTACAAATTCTTCAGGAAGGATACCCTAATAGTACAATATACCTACAAGTTGTACATCAAACATGCTGCCTAAAATTTATTTCAAACCGAATAATAAAACATAACCTTTCGTCATTGTATGAAAGTGTAGTCGTTTTAGCTTTTCACTTTACAGTGGGGAAGTTTTATTGTGACAGGAGCCATAATTCATAGTGTGAGTGTTTGGAGCATACTGTTAGAATGACAGGGATGTGTGTGTGTTTCTCAGAATGTCACAGTATAGAAACTGTTCATGTGTGTGGAGGCAGTGGACAAAGGAGACGGCGTTGGAGCCACAGATGCAGCTGAAATTAAGTTGCATTCATCGACAGCCAGCTGTGGCCTTCATACCAAGATGGAACAATCAGAGAGTTCCTCCATTTTCAGGCAGGCGACACACACTCCCTCAGCCCCCCCTTCCTGTAGTTCTACCAGTGTCTGAGCTCTCACCCTCGTCGCCTTCCTTTCTCACCATTTGTTTGTAGCTGTTGTAATGTGGTGTCCTCGATGACACGGCAGTGAGACCGCAAGAATGGCACCATGTTCCATGAACGGCGCCGCGTGCATGCGAGTTGTGTTAACGTGTGTCCTTGAGCCAGCAGGGAGGAGGTAGAATTGGGCTGTAATGTGCCACTGCAGGCCACAGGCTGTACCAGCCATCTGGAAACGTTCTGCAGAGCTTCTCCAGACACGAGACTGCTAAACACTTGCAAACGTATCTAACCATGTCTCTTTTGTCTTTCTCTCTTCCCCCCTTCTAGTTTGCTGTTTTGTGGTCCACAAGCGTTGCCATGAGTTTGTCACATTCTCCTGTCCCGGGGCGGACAAAGGGCCCGACTCTGACGTGAGTACACTCATCCAGGCCCCTACTTTTTTTATAAACTTCTGTACTTTACTGTTACTTTAGTTCTACCTTCACCATGGGCCTCACAGTCATGATCTCCTGGAGGGGGCTCAACAGGGCTATCCTATGTCTGTGTCTCTTTCAGGAGTCCTGTTTCAAGCCAAAGTAGCATAATATTGTCAACATTCAAGTCTGCAAATGCTGTGTCACGCATTATGCTTGCTGTACTGGGAGTCTCCTATTTTGAGCTTAAGTTCAGGGAATAGCGTGCCAAATACAATTTGTGTGGGCTTTCTAAAGGGCTAGTTTTTATTAAACGATTCTGATTAATAAAGCATCTTGTCGCATTTGAAGATGATGCTACAAACAAGTATTTGCTGTTTTAGCATCTGGTAAAGCAGTAAAAAGAAGAGCAAATTTTAAAGGTCTCTGATTTAACTAATGGTTGGATCCGAATAGTCTAATAAAGTACGCCCTTCTGACTTTCACTATATACTTTTCCTTAACCCAGAGGGAAAACGTCATGAGGTTAAGGAAAGCTATGAAGGAGAATTCATTAGTACACTTAGGATAATTGTGTTGCTACGGGGATCCGACTGCACAGGTTACATAATCACGATGGTGGTTTTTGTGGAACGTTTGTGGAGAAACTACAAAGTCCTGAAGATGAACTAGGCCTACAAAAAGCGCAGCTTACATACTTAGCCCTGTGCGTTGTTACCATGTTGTTTCATAGCATACATAATTGTGGGCAAGCCAGAGAAAAATATTATGTCACTACCCAGGTTGGAATTGAAATGAAAAAAGGAATATAGGCTACCTGTCACAAAAGTGAAACAAAATAGATGTCACATTGAGAATGGTTGCTCACGTCCTCCCCCTGTCAACTCATATTTATCGCCATGAATCCCAATTAATATGATTGTATGAAATAATTGTTAAATATATGCAAGATATACATAACATGTGTAAGGGAAAATTTGGC
The DNA here is from genome assembly GCA_036023535.2 of Galaxias brevipinnis. Taxonomy (NCBI): domain Eukaryota; kingdom Metazoa; phylum Chordata; class Actinopteri; order Galaxiiformes; family Galaxiidae; genus Galaxias; species Galaxias brevipinnis. Next base: position 7,447 of record JAVQIZ010105858.1, read on the forward strand.
ATCCTCATGGATGTTCAAGTCTAAGCTGTTGGTCCAATGTGGGGTAACGGGGTCAGAGTGAACGTCAGGTCACCAGAAAGATAGCATGTGCCTACGTCAGATAACCAAAGAGATTGTATGCACCTTTCAGAGACACTGACATTCATAACATGGAGATATGTGAATGCTTACTTTTCGATACTGAGAGTTTACACATGTATTCCCTCTTGAGCAATGGAATGATTTGTTTAGTTTAAAACCAATATAACCGTGTCAACCATGTCAATTAATTAGAACTTCCTATGTCGCCAGACTGAACTGACTGTAGTCATCGTATCCTTTTCTTTCGTAAAGGATGGTCCAGTGTATCCTATGCTAAAGCACACAAGTTACGAAGCATAGAAGCACCTTTCCTTAGCTCTTATAGAATTTGAACAGCACTTATCATGGCTGCCACTTAGATACTACCAGGTAATTTCACTCAGTTAAGAACTTTCCTAAGCAACAAAAAAAACTAGAATGTAGCCAGTCTCCAATGAGCCACTATTGCCGCCATTTGCAAAGCACATACTTCAAACTTAAAGACATATTGCATAACATAACATTTGCCAGTGTCATAAAAGGTTGTCCTCCCCATATCACAACAGTGCCTTTGTGCTGACTAACCGGGCAAAGATCAGAGGAAAGCATGGGGGTTCCCAAGGTGATGAAGGTTGTCTCTAACTCTTAACCAGAGACAGATGGAAAATGTCGTCAGTCACATAAAAGTTAGCGATGACCCACACGTGTGGAGAGCTGTAGCACTACTGCAATAGCATTCCTGCATCACAAACAGACCACAGGTTTCCACTGTGAGCTTTATATCTGTTTATTTTCCTCTAATATCCATATTTAATCCGCTGCATGGATTAAGTGTATGTTCAACATATTCCACATGTCCATCAAGCGTTTACCGTTAATACATCAATATGGGTCACAAGTCATTATATATATTATGAATTATTCCATCTCGGTCTGCATGTGGATTATCTACTATTCTCTTCCAATCCTTGCTTTATTTCATAAAACCCATAGTTTCATAATCCATATGTAGTTTCTACAGCCTTCAGATGTGCTCCTGTGCCCCACACACTGCCAGTCAAAGTGGTCTGTCTGTCTCGCTGGTCAGGTGCTAACGTTCTGCTGCGCGGCTGTCACACCCAGCCGCCTGTCTCTCCCTCTGCCACCGACGCAGCCTAGCCCCGTAACTGGAGATATGTCAGCGTGTTATTCAAGCTCCTCAAGCGGCAGGCTTTTAATAGAGCGGCCCGGCCATGACACGAAAGCCGCAGCCCTGCGAGAAGGTGAAGTGGGGGGATGCCACAAGGCTCTGGCCTCGGAGTGAAGGAGAGGGATTGGCGAGACGGTGGCGCAGGATGACCTTTGACCCCCATTGGTCCGCGTTGGGTGGCTCTGGCGCATGCAGATAACTTGCTACGTTGATATATTTGAGATGTCCAATATAGCGCTCAGGTTGCCTCTCTAGACAAGGAAGTTGAAGCAGCAGCGTCCTTATCGTCAGATAAGGATAATGCCATAAATCCTCATCGTCATGCTAACACAAACAATATGTTGCAACAAAGTTACTTGTTAAAATCAGTTGGGATTGTTAAACCTGAGCCCTGTTTGGTACACCAGTTTGTGGCCATCGTGGAAAAATTATGATTAATAGGTTATGTTATGTAATGGAAGGAGGATTTTGTGTCAACAGAGATTTTCTTCCATAACGTGAGCTCAGTGAGAATTTAAAAACACTGAATGAGTCACAGCTGTTAGAGAGCGCATGCGTTTTGTATGATTCTAATAGTAATGATAATTGCAGGATTGCAAAAGTAATGGCCGTTGTGAGCCAGCAATTGCCTCGTAAAACAGTTTTATGCTCTCTGGCTGAATCCACATGCTTCTTATAGTTTACATATTGTACATGTTGCCCAGGACAATTGAAATCTGAGCAAACATCCTGTTGGGAATTCTCAGGTGTGCTGAATGCCTGTAGCAATAACTGGTTTGCTCTGCAAATATCCTGTGCTGCCAAAGCGGTCTATCTCTCTGCATTATGAATTCATTTCCTCGTATATTTGAAGTAAAAAAGGTTAATCCAGTGGCAGGACGTTGCTTTATGTGGCTGTCTATAGGGAAACGTGTGTAGTCAAGCTCCACTGAGTCAGCCCTCCCACACATGAGCAATGGTTTTCCGCCTCCCTCCTCTGCACGTTGGTTTCAATTAGGTTGATTAGCCAATTAAATGGAGCCGAGTGTTTCCATTTTGGCTGCTCTGCCTCAACAGTTTGTTGGCAGTGGGGAGAGCCAGGCTAGCTAGTTTTTTTGCTCTGTAAATAATGCAAGGCCTTCCAGTGCCCCTCCAGGGGTAGTTGGAGATGAAACCGAGAAGTTTGAAGTATGTGTGTGTGTGTGCGCGTGTGTGTGTGTGTGTGTGTGTGTGTGTGTGTGTGTGTGTGTGTGTGTGTAGCTACTGCATCATTGATGTCCACTTTAGCAGTGCAACACATATGACCCATGGAGAATGCAGCCCTGGATGCACAGATTCCCCTCGCCTACACACTAAAACACACACACACACACACACACACACAGAACGTAGTGACACACAAGCAGAGGTACAACGTGAGATGTCCATTGCAGACAGGAGTGTCTATTGGGAATACAGTGGCTCAGAGGTAGCCGATGGAGCTGGCTGCGCTGCGTGTACGGTACCATGGTACAGGAAATAGAGCTGCCCATGCCCTGGGTGATGTAATGCCCTCTGTGGCAGTTCTGGCCTGCTCCTGCCCCTTTCCTCCCTGCCGGAGCCAGATACCAGAGCATGCTTTTAGCACAAGCCTGGGCGCATGACATAACAAGCGTCTCTGTCAGTCATGGCTGCAGAGGAAATTTGACGCCTCCCATTCGTGCTTAGAACATCGTTTTTATTTTGGGGGTTTTAGTGCCTCACATGTTCGCTCAAGGAGCCATGAAACCGGAAAAGGAATCGTAACCTAAATATTTAGAGAAAGCTTGGATTCAGTGCTATCCTCTACACATTCTAATCGATGACACTGTCAATTGTGGAAAAAAAAATACATTTACAAAAATAAAGCCCCAAACGTGTCGACATCCAGTGAGTAATGATCCCTTTAGTTTAATGTAATTTTTCACAAGATTGATGAACAAGGTTACCTGGTTGCTCCCATCATTTTTAGCACTAGGACGGAGTTCACCCAAGCAATTCAATTCAGGGAGTCGGATAAGAAGAGGGACTCTATGGTGTTGCCATGCTTCATGTGGAGTGAGACCGGGATTAAAAAACCCAGAACATGTTTTTTTTTGTTTTTTTCGTTGTCTGGAAAATGTTTTTAGAACTTGGCCCAGGATTAAACAAGGCCATAATGCTGCAAATGATTGATTCTGAGGTCTACACTGACATGTAATGAGGATTTACAGTATACATGAATATTGTTATATGGCCATAACCTGCTGCATCCCGTTGATTGGCTATTGATTTTACTCCAATGCTGCCCTATATGCCCTAGTAAAATAGTTTAAATCATGCCCCTGCTTTTGCAACTGGGAAGGATCAGTTGTTCCCTCCGAAACAGGTCATGCATTTTTAAAGAAGGAACGCTGATACATTTTCCAGTAAACACGTGCAGGCTGTTCCAAGCCCTCCTGAGTCCAATAAATCCCAGACTGAATGGACCTCACCACTGCTTATGTGTCTCAAAGTACCGACAGGCCCATTCATACCTGATTAGGGAACACTGACAGAGGAAAACAAATGATAGGAAGAGTATTGTAGATTTCGGGATGCCGGCAATTGGAGATGGAGGAATGGGATGCTGAATGGTGGAGCTGAGGAGTGTAGGAATCTCCTGTGGGACCGTCGGGTCTAGAGGAGGGGACGGAGATCGGATCATTCATTTTCAATCGTAATTCATCTGAACAGGATCCGCCCATGAACCACCCCACGTTTCATTTGTCCATTGATTCCCAACGTATTCTGTTTCAGAAATGGTGGTCAAATCAAACGCTCGATATTCACTTCAAAATGCATGGGATGCAGTTATAATAACTATTTTTTACGCGACTTAAGGACAAGAATATTTACTATCAATAGGTATGATATTGGAGAAGCTTTTCATATTTTGAAAATAATAACCTTTACACACGGGGTGGACAAAATTACAGAGATTTTTTTTTGTTGATTTTATCATTTTTAAACTTATACTATTTTAAATTACTTATATTATATTAAACCAATATTTATGGTGTTCTAAACTATGAAACTTGTACAAGGGTTGTATTCATTAATGGAAATGTATGTAGGCATACAGCTGTCATTTTCCTTTTAGCACAGCTATAATCCTTATTGGAATACTGTCAGAACAGTTTCATTCAATAACCTTGTATCAAAACGGTATTTTATGTTGCCGAGCTGGTTAGCTTCAGGAGAAATGGATCATCGTAGGGATAGGCTTTCCATATGTTTTTTGGTCTTTTTTATAGCAGATTGCATACATTGCTTGGCTTACGTGTCTGTGCTTCTCGTTGCTCTTATTGTGAAACAGAGTATTGACAGACTGAAGCACACCATGTATCCGCTATGACTAGAGCCTAGTAACAATGGCTCTCCACCTCCTTCCTTCTCTGACCCCTGTCACCCCCGTAGTGTTGTGGAGCATGGTGCAGCTCAGTCGCCCCTTCCTGCTCCTAATTGGATGTGTCCCTGAGACTCACTGATTTAATTCTAGCACCACATAGCCCACCCCCTGCAAATATATGTGCAAACACACCCAGCCTTGTCTATGATGTTCTACTGAGCTGCCTGTCATTCACCCTCTCTGTCCCAAACACACAACCACTAACCCTCCTCACACACATCCGGTTTGTCCCTGCCGGTCGGGCGTCCTGTGGATGTTGCTGATGTGTCCAGGTTGAGTCTATACCCTGGCTGTTTGTCGGAATCAGCAGGATCCCTTTTATAATGGAGTTGTTAGGACTCCACACACACTTAACCGCTCGCACCAGAGCCAGTGCGGACACTTTTCCTACAACGTATTTCCGTTTTTCTTTAGCACATACAGCACTCCAAATAAAACCTGATCGCTCTTGATTGTTCACTCTGCTCTACCCTCCCCGTTGCTTTTTTCGTTTACCGTCCAAACTCACAAGCCAATTTTTAGGCAATTGCCGCTACTCAGAATATGGTGTTACCTGAGCTATAACGTTGACAAATGTTCTACTGGAGTTTCTTCAAGGATACGTATTGATTGAGTGTTGACAACCTGATCAATGGTTTCACATTAAACTGGGTGGATAACGCGTGACTCCTCTCTGGGGTGAGACGCCAGCCTATAATGTCCTTCATGGCAGTATTCAGCTGAATCATAATTTCATCAGAAAATTACGCGTTGACAGTGCAATGGTTATTTTTAAGCACACCCACATGTTAGTTTAGATGGGCTCGTCTGCGTCTTTTGAGTTCATCAAAGCCCACCACCGGACACCGCTTTTTCTGGGAGCTATGATTCTTTCTTTTTTTTGTCTCATAATAATAATAATTATGTTGACACCATATTTTTGTCTAGCTGAAGTTGAGACTGAGGGTGAGGAGATCTGCACAACAGGTACATCCCCCTCTGGTTAGATGCAAAAATTTGAAGCATCTTTCGACAGTAGAAGTCGGACTGTTCCCAGTCAAAAATATCTAAATGTAGTCTAGATGTGCCCATTGTCTAAACAATCTATAAAAGTGCTACGACTTAGCCTTAACAAGGAAAGGACCATGTGCTGTTGTGACTGCACAAAGGATAATAGTCTCGTAAAATACTAGCAGCCCATTTCAAGCCTATAACAAACGATAGCCTAATAAAAGGATCGCACAGCAGGGCGTGGAGTAGAGCACAGAGTGAGGATTGAACACGGGCTCAGCGACTGAGATTGAGCTGAGCCCTGCAAATCACAGGAGCTGATTCTGAAAGCTTGAGCTCTTAGGGCAATAGCTTCAGGGTCCCTGAAATTGGATACACAACTGATTAGCAATCGTCTGCAAAATGTCACACCCAAGGCATTTGGCATTTATGTGGATAGAGGTATTCATTGGGCCTACAGGCTTTAAGATGTAAGCTTTAGTTTTTATTTAAGATGAACATTATAATTCTGGAAATGCAACTTGCTGGCCATTGTGTTTTGTTTTTAAGCTAATTCATTAAGATTACATCTCAGAGTCAATAAACTGAGCATTCCAAATAAGTGTCTATATAAGACATGAAAATAAGATAAAATAGATATAATTATGTGGTAGGCTGTCAAATAAAATAGACTATTATAAATAGTCAAAAATTAGTTATTATTTTACATTTCACAATAGTAATGTTAGTCAGCACATTGGGGCCAGTGAAATACTTTCATATTACAAGAATGTAATCCCAGCATAGGGTTAACCTGCCAACCTTAACCTTAACATGTGCAGCAATAAAAGTTGAAAGCCCCTAGTAAATCTAGCCTAGCTCTTAATCAAGGAACAGCGGTCACTTCCAGCAACATTAACAATTTTACTTCAAGATGTGATGGCAGTCACTTCAAGCATTAGCACTTTCACTTCAAGATGTGATATGGACTTCTAAGTATACATAGCACAGATCCAGGAAATCTGAAAACGAGGGGTTTGTAAATTTTCTGAGCAGTCCATGAGATGTCTCTCTGTAACGCAACAATGGCCATATTAACTCCTCATAGCTCCAAGTGTTAATAGATATGGAGCCCTTCACGCTAATGGCCAGCATTATTCCTGTCTAAAATATATTTTGATTGTGAAAGTTGGTGGGAAACAGAGACAATGATACTGATAGGGAAATTGTATGTAGGCAGGAAGAAGAAATAAACGCTGAATCATTTCCTGATCGAGCGTCTCCCAAAGGGCTCGGGCTAAGTAGGGGGGAGATAAGGGAAGTATGTTCGCTGGTGGCTCCCGTGTGTGCTGCTGTCACACTGGGAGATTTCTCTGGAGGGGTTCTGTCTTTTGTTTCTATTTTGTCGCCTTGACCTTTCAGAGTTGGCAGCTTTTTAAATGCTGTTGAGCTTTATGGCCCAGACACACACATGCAGACACACTTGCTCTCCTATACAAAGACACTCCCAGACGTGAGCACACTTGACTTTATATACGCACACGCACACTCTATTTCTGTCGCACATTTACGCAGTATAGTAATGGTGAAAGGGAGCATGAGGGGTTCACTTGTTCATCTTCAAAGCAGTACATGGGCCCAGCAACGTGCCTCTATACCCACCGCAAGACTGACTCTCACAGTGCCTCTAGTGTGCGGGTGTGTGTGTGTGTGGGGGGGGGGGGGCGGGGGGTTTGGGTGCACTAAAAGGGGTGATGCGAGGATCTTTGTTGTTTCCTCAAACC
>JAVQIZ010105865.1:0-18539 GCA_036023535.2 Galaxias brevipinnis
ACGGAAACCGGTCCGTGGCTATCCAATTTGCCTTGACATGCACGGAGACGTGCTGGCGCATTCATGTGATTTCTCAATAGTAAAATGGCTCATAGGACAACCCTGTTTTGGGAGTAAAACCCTTTTTGAAACCCACTCTGTTTAAAAATATTTAAAAATAATTACATTTTGATTGTACTTACAATAACAGTGTATACACATACGGCCGGTGACTTCGATAGCTGACTGATCTAAAACATCACGCCTGGCCAACTGCAGTGTTACTGTGATGTGAACAAGAAGATGTTTTGGTACTCGTCGTCATCTACTCGCATTCATGATTGTAGCGTATAGTTTGGTACAAGGCTGGCGTTCATGTAATTTCATTCCAGCTCGGTGAGTTGTTCAGTTAGCTAGCTAACATTATCTGTATAACTAAGCAAGCTAGCAACTGGTGAAGCCACCGTCCGCATCAAAGCTAATTTACATTTCAGTTTGTAGTTAAAAGCTACAATTATGTGACTCAACACTACAGCCAGTGCGACTTTAATCTACTATTGTCACATCACTAGCTAAAATTGTGTTTTAAAGCCAAAATCCAATGGCAATGCTAAAATTGTTACATTTGTAGCTCGGGTTAGCTAGCTAATGACGTTAGACATCGACTTGGCTGTACGAAATAACGTTTGCCTTATCAGCTGTTCCTGTTTCCTTAATTTGATAATAGTCCATTCAGTCTCCTCTGATCTCATCTTTAAGGTTATGTCTAGCTGAAATTAAACTTAACTAGAACACAATAATTATGGGTTGGCATCTTGATTGCGTTTACAGAATGAAGAAAGAACATCAATATGAGAGCTGACATTTACGTTAGCGATACATGCAAGGTAAGTAACGTTAGCTTGCTAATTAGCTACTACCTGGGATTTATTTTAGTTAACTAACGTGACGTCCAGTTATCTCGGGCAGACCGACGTTAAAGTCAATTAGTATTTAGCTTTGGGCTGCTGATTTAGAGTGGGACACCTAATACAAGTGAACGTGTTCGTATTTCCAGACTCCCTTGGCCTTTACACCTTGCACATGTTGCAGTGCAACATATACACCCCAGTGAGTTGTTACAAATGAAAATGGAAGCAATGTCTTTGTCAGGTCTTGACAACACGAAGCTTGAGGTGAGAAAACCACTTGTATGTTTCTGGTGACCGAGAGTCAGGCCATAATGGATTTTGGTGCGCCTTGCATTTACCCATTCAAAAGTTGTTATTTCTTTAGGCCTTGGCTCATGACATTTACGTTGACCTGATAGAGGATGCCTGTTTGGGCCTGAGTTTTGAGGTGCATCGCGCTGTGAAACAGGGCTACTTCCTGCTGGATGAAACAGACCAAGAGGGCATAAAGGACTTTGGTAAGTGCCAGTGCTTTCAATTACTAATTTGATCTAGTTCTTATTATTACCCCCTTCAGGTTTGCAAACAACCTCTCGCCTCTGCATACAGAAATTGTTGACAAACCAGGAGTCGACATATTTGGGCAAGTGTATAATCAGTGGAAGAACAAAGAATGTGTATGTCCTAACTGCAACAGAAGCATTGCGGCCTCCCGCTTTGCTCCTCACCTGGAGAAATGTCTAGGCATGGGCCGCAACAGCAGTCGAATTGCCAACCGCAGGTGAGCAGGTCGTACACAAATATGAATTATTTATAATGGAAACATTAATTATCTTCTTTTTGTAAAATAGTACATTTTCAATGTATTGTTTTTTTGTACGTATGTACAGAATAGCCAGCAATACCAACATGAGTAAATCGGAAAGCGATCAGGAAGATAATGATGACATTAACGACAATGATTGGTCATATGGGTCAGAGAAAAAATGTAAGCACTTTGATACTATATAGTAGTACAGTTACATATTTTCCGCACTAGCAATAACTGTGCTTCTGATTCTATCTTTAAACCACAATCTAATTTTCACAGGTAGGAAGAGAAAGTCAGATAAGGTATTTGTACAACTTTTGAAAACAAAGTGTGTTTGAATTAGTAATAATTATCTTAATGTAAAAAGAGTAATGACTCTCTGTCCTCACTTCTAGGTTGTTTAATGTTGGACTGCAATTAACGCTTTGATGAATCTTTAGTTTCTGTTGTACATTTTTGTGGTATATCATCTTATGTAATTGTACTTTCTATTGCATGTTTTTAGAATTCAAATTCACCCAGAAGATCAAAATCTTTAAAGCATAAGAATGGTGAGTCAGTATTGATTGACATAGAGGGACCCCTGCATGCTTAGATTTGAAATATTTTGTTAACATTTTCTTTTGATTTCTTTCAGGTGAGATTACTAACAGCGTCAGTGCAGATCCGTACAAGGCAAGTAGTTTCTGCTTGCCAACAATTTGCTTTTATTGTACCTTTTAGAATTTGAAAGTATTTTTTACTTTCATTATCCATTTGTTCCTGCAGTACAACTATAATACTGGGATAAATTATGAAGCACTAGACCCTGATGAACTAAGGTCTCTTTTGACTACGGTGAGCAGTATTCATTGGCCCACCACCGCCCATTAGCCATCTATCACTGCAACATTTCTCTTATTAATTAATAATAACTTGTGTTATTTATTACTTCTAACTGACATGTTATTCCTCACGGTTTACTGACTTACTACAGCAGTGTGCCGTGATCTCTGAGCATACACAGAAAATGTGCACCAGGTAAGGAACATGCAACTTAAACAACACAGGTATAAATTCCTGTGTGTTTATTTTGTTTATTTTATTTTTTTCACATTGACTGATTAGAGATTATATGGTAATGGATGCAGGACATAAAGAAACGTGGTTGCATGTTTTGTGAAACTGTAAACATGATCAGTTTCAATTATGTGTTATGAATATCCTCTTGTATGTTGGGACAAACCTAAGGGTACACCGGTGGCATCTAAAATTCCATTCCATTTAATTGAGTACTTTTCCTCTTTTGAGCGAAGAGTGAAGTCTTTCCTATCATTTGGAACTTGGCATCACTTTTGTTTTCAAATTATAATACATAAAAAAAACCTACATATTTTTAATCACATTGGATTACAGCACACAATTCTGATTGGAAATTTTAAATTCTGCTAACTGTTGCCTGCAGTGGAGTGAGAGATTGATAAGACAAGGTCGGGGACCAACTTTTTATACCAAACTTACTACATTTCTGCCAATCTGGTTGGTAGCGGCCTGCGTCTGCCCCATCTCTGTCCCACGTTTCCTGCTGCTATGGCCCTGAGTAGTCTGGGCCCCCTGAGCAGTGCAATGTGGGCAACCGTTTGTCAGGGATTTGTAATGCCGCGTTGTGTCCTGCCAGGTCCCAGCGGTGCCCCCAGCACACGGATGAACAAAGGAGGGCCGTCAGGGTGTTCCTCCTGGGTCCGTCCGCGTGAGTGTGCCAACCCTCCCCCCTTTTCCCTCGCACCTCCTAATGTTGATCAGCTAATGGGGTCCAGTGTGTACTGTAGTTAAAAAATAAATCACACACCTTTGTGAATGATTTGTAAATTTTCCCGTTTGCTGGTTGTGGTTGACATCCTAATTTGTCGTCTAAGATTCGTGTTTAAGGCACCCAAAGAGTTTCGGGAGTGCAATTCTAAATTCTCGTGGCAGCTCTTACAAATCTTGTCCGAGGCTCTTGGTTTGCACTTATGTGAGTGGATGTTTTGTCTTTTCAGGTCGTCGCTCCCTGATTCCGATGCTATGGCGGAGAGTTACACCTACGATGTCCCAGACGGACAGGGCCTCCTGAGTCGCCTGCAGTGGGATGGATCCTCAGACCTTTCGCCTTCAGATTCTGCCTCTTCCAAAGCCAGTAAGATTAGGCAACATAGGTTCACAATATTAACTTAACTTTATAACGTCATACTTTGATGTTGTATGTATAATAGTAGATAATTTGTAACTCTGTTTTTCATGTCCTTTTATCTGTAGGTGCCAACAATTCAGACTGTAGGCGACCCAAGAAAAAGAAAAGCAGCGGTGTTGGAGGTCCCAGTGGAGGAGGGAGCAGCAGCAGCAGCTCTCAGACTACCCTCAGTCTCAGCCTGTCCAACAGGAAAAAGAGACCCAAACTGGCAGCCCTATCAGCCCCCGGTATCTACAACGACCTCAACTAGAATAATTTCCATAGGCTGCCACCAGCACCACAACAAATTGAAGAGGGCAGAAGTAAATAAAGGTAAAATATCAAAATGATTTAATGGTAATATTTAGCATTTTGTAGGGCCTCCAACAAAAAGCATTCCTCAAACTTGTGCTAGAAACACATGTAAAGATAACATAGTAGTCAGCTCAACCAGAAATCCTGTGTATTCTCTTACAAACACTGTTAATGGAATCACTTAAGGCAGTTACATCCAAAGCTGATATGGTTAGACATGATATGTTATGATATGGGCTCAAAAGGCTCAAAACACCAAAAGATATATTGTCTTTATCAGTGGCTTGTCAGTAATGGCATTGCATTGCACAGTTGTGTTTGATTTTGGTGTGAATGTTGAGGGGAATAGATTGTAGTTGTGTGTGTGTGTGTGTGTGTGTGTGTGTCTGCTCAATTGTACTTTAAGATAACTATGCATCTCTGAACGTGCCATGGATGTGTTCCGGTATGGTTATTTTGACCTTTCTGTTTACATTGATCTGTATATTTAACTGTGATGTTGTATGTTAAGTAAGATGTATATTATTTGTCTATTCACAAAATTGTAAATTCCGTTTTGATATGTATCATGAGGCATTTTTTGGTACGCTTATATTTGTAAGATGTTTGTAGTTATTAATAATCATGAAACTTAACCACAATTTATGCATTCATCTTTCTGAATACCTGTTTGGTTATCAGTATATTTTTTCATCACCAACCTGCTTTGACTAGCAGAGACTAGTGATCTCAACATTACAGATTCCATGTTTTCCCAGGAACTCCATATAGTGCTTTCTGCATCAGTGAAGTTAATGCTTTTGCATTCCTGTTTGTTATTTTTTGGATATTCTTGTCCTTTCTATATTTGCTCCAGTGAGTATCATGTCTCTTCAGAACAATTTATTTAAGCCCATGATTGAATCTTTAGTTTTAGAGTGGTTTAAGTCTATTATAGTGTATTATTTTGTATTTAAGTACCTAGTCGGGTCTTTCTAATATAAATACTTGATGTGCACTATGAATCTTGATAATAAACCGTTGTCCTTAAAGTTGTTATTAATTTTTTACTTTTTGTTAATTCTATCTCATTGTTGAACAAGTGTTAAGTGTCTATTTTAAATATACCATGTTATCCTTCTTGGCCTTTAACTATTCTGGGCTTTGCATGTCTAAACAAACTTTGAGTCTCATGAGCCCTTATTTAACAAAAAAGTTAGTAATTTCAGCAGCATCTTTGGAATCTTTCCAAACCGAGAACTGAACAAATGTTTGCCCTTAGTAGAAACAAGAAAAAAAGGCTTTGTCAACTTGACCTCACTCAAAATATCCCTCCAAAAATGAAAGGGAGAAACTAAACAGAAAGCTTTCAGTGACGTCTTTTTCCGTTTTTGAAGGAACGCAAATACTTTGTCGCAACATATTCCTACTTAATTGAAAAAAGAAGGGATAGATGATGATATGAAAGTTCCCACAGTAAAACCAAAATTAGAACATAACTTGAGAACAATTCCAATCATTTTAACATGCCTTTTAACAAATGTTTATAGGAAAAAATAAGACTTCTTGTGAGGTTAAGATGTCCTTTCCAAAATTTATTGAAGTAGGAAATGTCTTCCTGAATGGTATGCAATTGTCATTAAAAGTAACACACGTGATTTGAAACTCTAGGCTTTAATCCAAGTCGGCACTCTGGCCTGTGAAACATACTAGGGGAATCAAGAGATTCCAACAAACAAGTTATAACAGTACCTTCACCCTCACCTCTTCAACCATCAAGTGCCAGATGCAGATTCATTCGTTTCATTCTATCATTGTATGTACAGTAAATACAACATATTTACAGTCTTTAAAAAATAAAACATAAAGCATTGTCTATTATTTTCTGGCAATGATGTTTAATAGTCAAATTATTTCTAAAGATAATGACACTGGACAAACATTTTAAATCAACTAACATTCTTGGAGAAGTCAAGCCTTGCAGACGTGGATAGCTTACTTTCATCAAAGAAACAGAAAAGACTAGATTTACCAGCACACAGCAACAGTGAGTGGTTTTGAAAAGATTCAAGTCTTTATCTTATCTCACTTGCTGAAAATGTTTTGATTACTCAAAAACATACTACAAAAACTGTGAAATATTAACAAATGGTGTATAAAATAAGACGAGTCCATGAAAGAATAATCCTACATTTTCCAAGAAAATCAAACAAAAATCAGACTATATCAAGCCAAACAGTTTGGCAAAGAAACCTATCAGAGGCCAAGTTGAACAAGAGGCCGGAAGTCACGATAATCATTATACCCTGTACAGATTAAGAGGGACCGGACCTACGCCAAGCCACCCAGTCTCAAATAAGATAAATTATAGCCCAGTGTAAGATGAACCTCACACTAACCCACACATTGCAGATAATTGGATAATCAGCATTTCTTTATTGTACAATCTCTCACCTTATGATTGTTCCTGGTGCATGCACAATACAGACACCCGCACTCCTACTGTAGCAAGTCAGACAGCTATGTGCCATCAGCATCAAGACCCCCTGGGTCTTTACATGTCTCTCTCTGAAAACAATCTGTTATTGTTGTTTTGACTGTTAATCTTTCTTTTAAATCATGTCAACATTCAAATGTAAATAGAGGAATTATCCTCTCATCCTGATTTCCCAATCTTCTGTCCAAGTTAACGACTGTGCATCCCAAAGATTAAAAAGCTGAAAAACACAGTGACTCCAACTAGGGAGATCGTTGCGGGCGCCGTGAAGAACTGCCTGTAGTTGATACGAAAATACCACACCACAGCTAGCATTACCACAAACACAGGCACCACCAAGCTACTGGTGCTTAGAGCTACACCTGCAGCTCTTATTCCTCCAGAGGCCCCAGCCCCAGTTCCAGGGCTGGACCCTGGTCGAGCTGCCTCCTCCGGGCTGGCCTCCCGCAGTGCTTGTGAGACATGGCAGTGGATCACACTGTTGTGTGCAATGTTGAGGGACAGTAGAGTCCGTTTAGGATCCTGGAGCAGCTGGCCCTGGTATATCAACTTGATCTGACACTCCCGACCTGAGAAGTACTTGCTGGGCAATTGAGAGACAAAAAAGATGTATTTATTTTATTAAGTTTAAATACCAACACACATAGAGTCTTTACTATGTGTAGCAATTTATGTAGGGGTACTCTACTAACCTCTTCAATAAACCAACTGTATCCTGGGGGTTAAGTACTGCCACCTCTTCAGTGTCATTCAGGAACTTCAAACGAATAAGGATGCTGGTGGTGGACACCATGGACTTCTCAACCGTTTTCTCCACATAGTCTTCCTCATCTTGTTCTTGTTCTTCCTCCTCCTCCTCATCGTCGTCATCCTCCTCTTCATCTTCATCCTCGTCATCGTCCTCATGACAGTATCTATGTGGTTTCTTGCTCTGGATGTTCAGCAGTAAATCCACTGCAGAGTCTGCAGCAAGACCCTCACCTGTTCCTTCACTGTCTCCCCGCTCTGACCCTGGCTCACCTTCCTCTGGCTTGTTCTCCTCTGACGGGGGAGGCGTCTGCTGTTCGGGTGTATCTGTGCTCTGTGACCCTCCACTGTAACTGTCGTGGCCCCCCAGTCCGATGAGAGAGGCATGGGCCCCAACTGTCAGGATGGTACCCATGATGTGATCACCCCGATCTGCCACGTGTGTAGACAGCCAAGCAAAGACCAAGGCCAGGAGAAGGAGCAACACCCCTCCTGCTGCAGTCACCTCATCTCCCATCCCATCCATCATGGTCAGTGCACACACCGCCATCGCTGATCTTAAAACTTGTCAAATATACAGTAAAATTATCACAGGAATTAATCGGCTCATAAAATAGATACAATTAGGATTGAATGAAGTTACAATGGGGGAAAACATGAACTAATGTCAACATAATTCTGAGTTCTGGCAAACATTTTGATAAAATTCCAATACTAATTATCCAACTAGCTAACTCTGCCTTATCGCTCTTTTACGGATTCGGTAGTAATGTGGGGGCATTGGCTTTAGGTCCCCAAACCAGCAACTGACTTGTTTTACCAGCTTGATGAATTGCTAGCAACTTGCTAATGATACCATGTTAACTTCAGTACTAGCTAACTGCTAATGCTAATCAGGCAATTTTGCATTACATTAGCTAACATGGTTGATTAATTTGCCTGTCACCTTACTTGTTTAGATTGACATCTGGCCATTTGTCATAACACTTGGCTATATCAGCCACATTGTAGCATACGCTCGTGCACAACTAACGTTACCCTAATTTCAGAAACAGAATTTCCATAACTCTGGATACTCAATCTGGAGGAAGCTAACTAACATTAGCCAATTTACCTAACATTAAGCAGCCGGTTAGCTAGCTGGAACAACAAACAAGAAGAGAACGCTAAAGTTAGGTAGCTAGCTAGCAATAGAACACATAAACAACAATTACCAGCTAACTAGTTAGCTAGCAAGCTTGCTGACCAACACGACCTTCGATTTTTAGCAGCTGTTGTTCTACATGGTGAAAACATGTCTGAATGTTACAAATTGACACGCATATATCGAAATTATATTTCAACAATTTACAGGACATATATCTTCTTACCTGCTATGTAATCAAATCATGGTTGAAAACATGCTATATTGCTAATTTGGCAACAGCAAATAAATATCACGTAAACATTGATGTTACGTCACGCAATGAGGGAAGCGCTTGTTTTGCAAGCTATGTTCTACCTGTCCTGATTTTGTAGAAGGTGCCACCAAACAAATAATTTAGCTTTTATGAGTGTTATAAATGTCAAACATCTATTACAATATTAAAGAATACTAATTGGAATTTACATAGACTCATAAATAATATCATGTTTCCAAATTTAAATTCTAATCTCAGTCTAAGGGACAAATTACAAACAAAAATAACCACACAGACGTCTCACAATTTTTTTATGATTTATTACATTACATTACATTATTGGCACACTGGAATTACTGGCCAACATAGCTAATCTTTTTCATCTGAGCTGCCTGTCATTACCAAGCAGCAGATATTCTTTCATAGAATTGGGAATGTCCAGTTTATTGATGGCTGAGTGGCACCTGACACCTAAGCACTGACGCACAGCACAGCGGCACAAGTGCTGCAGACAGCGTGGCTGACCCCTCATCTGAACCACCAGGTCAAAGAAAGACTGATTCTCCTGAAGGGGAGAAGAATAAAGAGAGAAAAAACTGAGTAGTTGATCAGTTGAATGCTGTTACTACAGAAACTATAAACGTATATCAAATGTTACCTCGAGTATCTCAGTTGGAAGAGTTTCCATCAATTCTTCACAGGCAGGGACGACAGTGTAAGAGTTCAACATCACTTCCAGAGTGGCAGGGGACAGAGCACACAGCTTCAGATTCTGTAATTGGGAGAAAACATCACATCTACGTCAAACAATACCACATCAGTCAGCAGCTAATTATGATAATTCTGTTATGTCTGACCTTAGATAAAGCAGGTTGAGCACCGTGATTGAGAAGTGACCGGGCTAGTGCCTCAGGATTCTGGTGTGGATAATCCTCCACCACCTTTGCGGGATGAAGAAAAAAATCTGATATTTCCGCGCAGACTCTTGGATTCTTTGACTACACACTTTCTCAGCTCTAACGTAAACCCCCGCATCATCACTCACCTGCAGGAGACAGTCCATAGGAGTGTAACCTGCACTGTTAGCTATGTCTGCCTTGGCTCCGTAGTGGAGGAGGGTATCAGCAATGCGCGGTGTGCAATTTGCACAAGCGTTGTGGAGAGGAGTGTGCTGCTTCCTGCCTGCGGTGCAGGGGTCCGCTCCGGCTACCAGCAGCATCTGGACCACACGGTGGTACCGCCCTGCCTCAGCTGGTCTCTCAGCACCAGAGCAGGCCGCGTTCAAGGGGGTCTCCCCCTCTCGGTTCTTGGCTAACACGTCTGCGCCAAGAGAGAGAAAGAGCTCCACGTGCTCCTCCAGACCCCGCCGAGCCGCCACATGCAGGGGAGTTAGCTTGGTTTCTTGGGTCAGCACGTTCACCTCCGCTCCACCACTTAGCAGTAGCTCGGCACACCTAGAACACAAATGTATGATAACTTTAGACCTCCATAAACTAACAGCACCAAATTTATATGGTGGGAGGTATCGTCTTTGTAGGTGCAGAATTAATGTACCATCAGATATATGTCTCTCAGGGTTTGACTGAGTTTGTCACCTTTAACTCAACAGAGGGCTCAGTCTGGAAGGCCTGTGCCAGTGGTCTTACTCACTGGAATGACTGGGAGGTGGTGCACAGGTGGAGGGGTGCACTGCCGTCTGCTGACAGAAGGTCTGCATCCGCTCCACGGGAGAGCAGGAGCTGCACACAGACAGCATGGCTTCCTATGCAGGCATCATGCAGGGCAGTATTGCCCCCAGAGTCAGCATCCACTTCTGCCCCGCGAAACAGCAGCTCCTCCACACAGCCGCTGTGCCCTCTGCTGGCTGCCAGCCGCAAGGCGGATGTCTGTTTAACTTTGGAGCTCAGGGTCCACATACCTGACAAAAGGTAAAGTCTTTCTGACTGAAGCGATTTAAGGTGGATATGAAGAAGATAGTTTTATCAACTGGGTTATGGCAGTGGTGAGGCAAAAAACTTGGATAATAATTTGAGATCTCTGGTGACAGAATCCAATAAGCCTTGATGATTTTGGGTTTCCTACTTTTCCCTACTGTCCCATGAACTACACAAATGTAAAGGGGAACAGATACACACATACCCATCTCTGGAGCCCACACCATCTCCTCATGCACTGTCTCCATTAATGCATTGACCATAGTAGGGTCCTTTAATATGGCATAGATTCCCTTCATGTCACCACACATAAAGGTGTTGTGAACAGCAGGGTCTCTACAGCAGATTGGTGGTGGTGGGGCCCTGATTTCCTGGAGACGCTGTTGCTGTCTGGGAGGAGGTCGAGGGGCCCGCGCCACTGGAGCTCTAGTCATGGCCCTCCTGTGAGCCAACATCCGCTGTGCCTCCTCCCACTCCTGAAACTCTTGCTCCATTCTCTGTGACCGTAGCGAGGCAGACGAGAAAGAAAGTGTTTCCCTTGACATGACAGTTAATTCTGCTGTGTCCTGGCAAAGGAGAGTCAGTGGGCAAAAAAGACAGCTGAGAAGTCAGGACATACTTTCAGGATATATTGCGACCAATTATGGTTATTGCTCACGAGGGGAAGATATAATCTTCTTTTGAAGAATCAAAACATACAGTTTTAGCCTCCATTTAGGGTTCCATGCAGTTGTTTACTTACCCTTAAGAAAATAGTTTTCAGAGATTTGTTCAGGCTCTGATGGATTTCATTTGTTGCTCTCTATATGCCGAGATATTTTATATTTTGTTTTACAGAGTACGTTTTAGATGTCCTGTTGGGGAAGTGCAGTCGCAAGGTTTTTCTCGCACTTCATGTCTGTGCTTGTTATAAATAGATAGTAATGCAAGGTGATCCTTGGACATTCAAACAATTGCCCAGTAGATGGCGATATTGTTTCACTAGACTTTGTTGGACCCTTTGCACGCTGGTAAACATTGATGACGAAGCACGTTTTGCTTGGACGTGATAGGGGCGCCAATCTCACGTTGCTTTTGAAGTAGTCTCACGAAACTGATCACTTTCGCAATGTTATTTTCAAAGATTTCATAAAGAATGGTTCATTTAATTTGATATACCATTGTTATTTGAACTATGTCCGTCTTATTTGATCAGATTTCACTTTAGTAATTTTCTCATGAATTTGCAATGGTAAGTAAACTGTTTGTTACCTCCTCTCGAGTTACTAATCCCAGCACATTCAGCTAATTTAGCTAACCACACATTAGCGTGCTGATTTGTTTACAAATAGTTACAACCATTAAATTGCCAAGATATTGAACAGCTAACTTGCACTAATTAACGTGTTGTGTGACATTTCTTAGTCCTGCAAATGGAATGGATTTTTCAGTGTTGGTGAGGACTTTGATGATGAGGTGAAACTGCATTTCAGTGCCAGCTGGTTTCAATATAATGATGTCAGTGTGCACAATTATTTGATATTTTTTTTTATTGGTATTTATAAAAACCATCTACGTCTCTCTCTCTCAGGACCTGCTAGGGATAGACTGGTCTGCCGGCTCAGTGCCTGGTCAGGCCAATGTGTCCAAGGTAGCATCACCATCCAATGTCCTGTGTGAAAGTACTGTTGCTACCAACTGCCAGAAAACTTTAACTGAAAGCACAGCTGTCATTGGTAATGGCCTGGGGTTGGAGAAAAACACACAGCCTGCTGCAGTCGGACAGGCTGTCTCTTTGGGTTTTCGACAGCTCTGTAAGTCTGTTCCACAGCACTCCTCACCTCTCTCGGTCCCTCCACCCCGCCCTCCCTCCCCTGGTAGAGGCGAGTGTACTGCAGCTCTTCAAGCCAGCTCAGCAACAGTTCAACAGACCAACTTGAGCACTGGAGGGCAGCAAAATACCCCTGTTCCTCATGATGACTTTGATGATTGGGATGTTGACCTGGCAGATCTGGATGAGAGTTATCCCCAAATGGCCACCCAGGCTGTTGTTGACACTGCATCCTCAGCTAAAAGGCTGCGGCCCTCAGCCTGTCCTGGGGCTCAAACTGTACATAGTGTTGGTCTGGGAGGGTTTAGTTCTTCAATCCAGATGTCTGGACCTTCTACTAGCAAACTGCCTGTTGGCTCTTCCTCCAATGTACCTTTCCTTTCTCCCGCCCCACCACGCTCTGCTTCTGTCCCAGCCCGGCCACAGAGCCCTGGTGTCTTCCATGGCCTCACCACTGCCTCGCCCTTCTCCAGTCCTTTCCCTAATCCTGCAACTCCCAGGCCAGTCAGAGGGACCCGCCAGCCCCAGAGACATTGGGCCACGCCTGGAGCTCATGGCCCCAATATGTTTGACGCCATATCTCCAGGGCCCTCCTCAGCCTCCTGCCTCACCCCTCGCCCCCTCCACACCCCCATCCTCACGAACCACTTGGTGCAGCTCGTGTCGGCCTCCAACAGAACCCCTCAGAGAGCTTCCTCGAACCCCAGCCGGCCCAAGACCCGCCGCTTCCCTGGACCTGCAGGACTGCTGCCTCAACAGGTGGGGGCTATCTAGCAAGCAAAGCAATTGTCCTCCTGGCTTGTTTTTCTTGTTCGTGCTGTTGTTTACAGAATGAAGCACCATAGGCTTGTATGTTCTATTGATGTTTAAACAACTGTATTGCCTATTTTAATTTGTGCTGTGGATTTGTTATTCAGCCTAGGGCTGTGCCTCTCCTTATACATACAGACAGACAGCTCCCTGGTCTATTGGATGTATTTTCTGTTGAATTGTAACTCTATTTTGCTCTCTGCTGCAGCCCCACGGACAGAGCCTGGATGACATTGTGGTGGCCATCCCTCAGACACCGGCTCATGGTGCTATGGCTCGCTTGCCCAGTCAGGTAACGATGGCCCTTTTGTTGGGAAAACTACAACATCCTCATGTGAAAAGAGATTGGATCTGCACTCTACCAATGCTATCCATTTTGGTTTGTTAACCTACCACGCTGTTTCTGACTGTGCATTTATGTGTCTGGTGTGTGTCTTTTTTGTGTGCGTGTGTCCAGGTCCCTAGTTCTCAGAACGAGGAAGAGGAATTTAGCGGAGGCCCCTGGGCGACCATGAAGGCTGAAATGGGATTGGACGAGAGAAACCCCTCCTGTTTCCTCCACTCTTACAGCGTTGTCATGGTTAAGCGCAAGGTGCCCAGCCTTGTCAATCATAATCATTGGTTTTTGTAACCTACAAAGATGAATGAGGTGTCTACTGAAAAGTGAGCATGGTGGTCAGCTGAAGTGAAGCACATCTGTTGTCTTGGTCAAAAGCACATACCCAGCGATATGTCAATGCCAAGTTCATACACTCCTATCGGTGACCAATATTAAACCAGCAGCTTTTTGGTCACTGTTCAGCCTCTGTAATCTGAAAGCCAACATACACACTAAGTCAGCATAATGTTTTTTAAAATAGTTATTTTTGTATTTTCCCCCTGTAAAGAAGGTACAGTTCACACATTCAAAACTGTAGGTCAAGGGCAGAAAATACATTAGTATATAGAACGGCGTTTGCACTCTGCAATCAGGCCTCCTATGATATTTAGCATACATATGAATGTTTGGATCCCAGCGGGATCACAACATGTTCCCCTTTTTTTACCACGATTGTTGTTCCATGGTGGCATAGGTCTGTCATAATCAGGACAAATGACAAAGCGATGCCTGGGGCGTGTGCCGTTATTATCGGCAACACAGCCCACTCATCAATCATTCTTTACTAGGCGCTCTGCCATTTCTCCACTGTCTCTGCATGGCAGCACTGATGGCCACCCTGCGTGAAAAATGCCTGAGTGATTTACATCCAGGGAAACTGACGAGAGGCAGTTGTGTGAATTTGCTTAGTACCACCCAAACATGGTGGCCACCCAGTGGCCATGCCACCCCACTAACGCTCTGCCTGGCTCTCCCTGTGCACCTAGGCTGCCCTCAAACAGCTGGCGAAGAACAAGGTACCCAACATTGCGGTGATACTGAAGAGCATCCTGCACACACACGCCGACGCCAAAGCTGTGTTCAGAGACCCCACCGGTAAGGTCAACGGAGAAGTACACACACACCGAAACCAAATAAATCCAAGATCAAAGAGCATTAGGTAAACAAGGTGCTGTGCGTGCTTCGTCGGCCTCCAGACAGACACACGCCCACTGAGAACTCCTCTGATGGAACGCCACACGTCAGAGGATCAAGAGTTCAGCCACTGTAATGTGCTTGATTAGGCAAATCGCACGCACACTCAAGCCCACAGACTGCACAGTCCAGTGGGAGACATCTGCCCTCACCATCATTCCTAAAGGCCTCATTCCTTTTTTTCCCCTTCCGCATCCTTTCAGTCCTCTCGTCTCCCTCTCTTTCTTGCAATATCTCTTACAGTTTCCCGTTTCGTCTCCGAGGTCCCCCCGGTAGTTTGGCACTAAGCTGGTTATGGATGCCCTTGTAGAGGCAGCTGATTTAAAGAGGCACTCTACCTAGAGACTCCCCACGGGAGCTGAGTGCTTATTAGTGGTTCCATCACCGTGGATCAGCATCGGCAATGAGGCAGTGCAACATAGCTGGTCACCAGGGACAGTTTAGTCAATAAAGTATGTCTTCCCCCCTCATTATGTGTGGCCTTATGCCCAGTTCATCCTCTAGGTCTGTGAACGGTGGTTTGTCCACCTACTCTGAATTGATAAGGACTGGTTTCTGTCTGAAGGGCTTGGAGGTTTGAATATATGTGTAAGTGTGTAAGTTTAATTGTGTAAGTGCCTTCTCTTTACGCTGATACAGTATGTCACAGCTTTCAGTCTCCTGTGTGTGTGTGTGTGTCGGCAGGGGAGATGCAGGGCACAGTTCACAGGCGCCTTCTTGAGGACAGGCTAGGGGAGCTCAAGACTGGAGCCGTATTGCTACTGAAGCAGGTAACCATCTCCCAGCACTGTAACGAACAGCATATTACCTCAGACACAACGAAGGACACTATTTCCTTTAACGCAATAATTTGTTAAACATATGCACTCAGGAGTTTTGAGCATTTTCTCTATGCTACGTCAATAAGGCTCAGTCACCCTGCCTCTATTTTCCGTGGACAAAGGTCGGCGTGTTCTCCCCCTCAAACCGTAACCATTACCTCAACGTGACGCCTAATAACTTGCTTAGGATCTATCCACCGGTCGGCTTCGGCCTTTCCTCCACACCTCTGCCTCCTGTGGTCCTGGTAGGTGCAGAACAATAGAGTTGAGTTGTTTCACTCCGCAGTGTATCAATAAACGTTTCACCATTGTGCCGTGCAGGAGCAACTGCCAATGCCGTTCGCTCCCTCCAATGACGGGCCAGGGGTTCCCGTGTCTCATATGGAGTTGGGGTTTGCCGATGACGAGGAGGAGGAAGTGAACAAGGAACCATGCCGGCCCTACCCTGGGCTAGCAGACTCCAGAGCTGGCTGCAGTGGGGCTCCCCAGATACCCTCTGTACCTGCCACACAACAAGACCCGGCCTGGGAAGAAGGTGTGTGTGTGTGTGTGTGTGTGTGTGTGTGTGTGTGTGTGTGTTCGTCCTGATCCTTTTCTTGTTTTTTGTGCAGATGATGACTTGGATGAACTCCTTGGGGAGTTGCCTGTGGAGACCTACAGCCTCTGACATCCATTTTGCCCCCTTGGTGACTCGGTGACTTGGTATATCGCTGTCGACCCAACCACCTCTATGGCCTTGGACATCGAATGGAGATTTAGACACTACCCCCTCTCCTCATGACCATAGTGCACAACAGTGCCACAATACATGTTATATATTATTTGGATATATTGAAGAGGTTTTTTGTTCAGATAACGATTCAAATGTTAATTGTAAGCTTTTGGTTTAACACAATACATATATAGATGATGGAAAATGGCTGGAAAATGTTTGTCAGCTTAATTACAGTATGTTGTGTTCTCTAAAATTATCAAACAATGACTCATTAGCAACATTTGTTTTGATTTTACTCTTCCACTTGTCATTAGATGGAATAATTACTACTCCCAAATCATGTGTAATTTTGAATAAGGCATGAAGGCCAATGCCTGCCATGGATTTTAGTTATCCATTTTTCCATTTTAAATTCATTTTTTGAATTTAGTTTTTGAATTGCATTAATAAGAGGCATATTGTTAAAGGGAACGAATGCTGTGTGAACTTGAGTACCATTGGTGAACCATTAGAATGTTTTTTGCTGCCAAAGTTATTCTCCCCATTTTCTGTCTGCCTGCCCCAACTTTGTCGGCCAGCATTGCTGTGGTCCGGCCTGTTTACCATGCATTAAAACCATGTGGAGATGGATTTTTAGGGGTTTAGAGTGTCTGTGGAGCTAAAGCCCCCTTTCCTAACCCGCCTGGCCAAATATATTTACCCAGCTCAGCCTGGTGTGGCTGGGGGTGTCTCAGCCTCACAAATAGGCTCTTATCAGGGCATGGCCAGCTAGATCGGAGATGACTACCCTAGCCCTGCCAAACACTGCCATCCATCTCCCCAGCACTGCCCACAACCCACACTTTAGGGTAGGTGTGTGCTTTTGTCTTCAGATTTGCCCCATAGTTGAGCCATTTTGTCGAATACATATTAATCCTTTTCATGTGTTTCTTATGGCTTAAGTCCTCATGGTGTTATATCAGGGGACGTGTCCCACCATTCTCCCTACCATTCTAGCTGTTTTCACCCCCTTCCGGTGTAATTTGTTGGTATTTATTGTTGGAAACAATTGAATATTATTCCTTTTATTTATTCTTTATATGTGTCTCTTTATATTACATTTTGAGCTGCTGCTGCTGAGGCTAATGGAGGTTTAACACATTCCGAAATAACATTTTCTTTATAAAAATGTTTAAAGTTGATAATAAGGTAACGATAATGCTCTGTCCTGCATATCAACAACTTTCGTTTGTTCTAAAAATGGGTCTGCTACATAGTTCAATGTTGGCTGCTGCACTGCTTCATTCTTGCTGGAATTATTGGACCTTCAACTTCAATTTATACCAAACCCAGAGATGGCGTTGATCCATGGCCAATTCCACCTACACTCTTGACCCCCAAAAGGAATTTAAAGTGACGTGTGTGGTGGTGGTGGTGGTGGTGGTGGGGGCGGGGGGTCTAAAAGGTTTAAGTTACTAATTAGTTTTAGTAGTGAACATTATATTATGTTTTTTTCCAGCTCTCACTAAGGCTTGTCATAGGTAATACAATAATATACAATAATACACGAACACGCCTAAAGTTAAGTTATTCCTACCATTTCTTCTCCATACCAGTAAGCCAAAAAAATAATGCATGCAACATACTTTGCAACTGCATCTGAAGTACCTACTAAAAGAAAAAAGTCGTAAGCTATTTGAGATTCAGCGAGTCTCGTGACGATTCGCCATTTCTACATTCAAATCAATCTGCAGAGTAGATAGAACGTAAGTGTAGACAGGAACCCTTCTGTTGTAAATGAAGTCTCGCAATTAAAGTGAAATTGTATTAAGTTGTATAAATTGCATAATTTACTTTTGTAGACTTTTGGCACAAATCTCATTTCATAGATGGCCAGACTTGAGCTGTGGAAAGTAACCGTAGCAGCAGTCAAATAAGGCAACCCAGCGTATTGAGTCGATGTTATAATATAGTGAACCTTTCACTTGACAACAACTGAAAGGTAAAAGAAAAAAAGCTTAGCAGGACACATACATGGGCATAACCTATAGAGGATTTTTACTACAAAACCGCAAACTGGTGGTCAGATTC
>JAVQIZ010105882.1:0-26429 GCA_036023535.2 Galaxias brevipinnis
GGCCTCATTAAGAGATAAGCCGGCTATGCGGGGGGGGGGGGGGGGGGGGGGGGGGGGGGGGGGGGGGGGGGGGGGGGGGGGGGGGGGGGGGGGGGGGGGGGGGGGGGGGGGGGGCGGGGGCGGGGCGGGGCGCCCCCCCCGAATAGTGGGGTACCGAGACAAGAGAGCATGGAGAGAGAGAGAGAGAGAGAGAGAGAGAAAGAGAGAGAGAGAACGACAGAGCAAACCATTAGTCCTATCTAAAGTTGTGCGTCGATGCCCCACCACAACAGTAGCTCTGCACCATTACTCCCTGCTTCACAACGTAGCCTACACTTCCTTACCCTGTAATTACCCCGCCACTTACATGGAGAATGTGATGCACTTAGGAAAGAAGATTCAGGTGTTTTGTATTTTGCTACTCCATCAAAACCCCTTGAGAGACAACTGGTTTGTTCCTTTTTTACATATTGAAGCCGTGTTGTGGCCAAATTTTGGGCATCCTGGCGGATGTTTCTGGGATGTAGTTCAGGTGGGAGGGAGGGGTCAGAGTGAAGGTCAGGTCACCAAAGAGACAGTATGTGCTTTTTGGGGACACGGAGGGCCAGAAGTTTGTGTCTTAGTCGTAACATAAAGTTATGTCTAAGTTTCCTGTGTACGTGTCCTACCTTTGCTGATTATGAACATGTGGTCCACCTTGTCCAATGGAATGATTGTTTATCTTAGACCTATATACTTGTTAGAACCTTGTCAACTAATCAGAACTTGATATATTGTTAGAGTGAACTTACTGTAGTAATATCTCTGTGTACAGACTCTGACTCAGACTCTGTAGTCATAAATAAAATTGTACTTGATCTTCTAATGGTTTCTCCCTGTCATTAATTGGTTATTTTCTGCCATAGATTGAAATTATCCATTACAGAGGGATTGTACCAACATGAAAAAGTGAAATCTATGCCTTGTGCATTTTCTCTAGTTCACCTCTGACAACACATCTACCATATTTTACAAGCTCTTCTGAATCGCTGCCATTTGTGACGTGCAAAATTTAAGTCAATCAAATTGACAAATCACAGACTCAGGCTAGTATAAGTGAAGTTGAGCTAATTAATAAAAAAATTGAATATAAGTTTTGTTTGTTCAAATATTTTTATGTGCTTCATAGACACTAAGAAATCACACAAAAATTTAGGATTGTCAACATTATCGGGCCTTTAAGGTTTAAAGCTAAAAAGTAATAATCAGTAATAACATAATAGTAATAACAGTAACATCTTTACTTTTGCGGCACTTTTCTCAACAGCACTGACATGGAACATGAACATGGAAAAGTGGAGAAAAAAAATATGATTTGCTATGAAAAATCTAGGTCAAACCACAACATCCTTTCTTTTAACTAACATACTGGAGAAAAGCTTACATACAATATTTGTGATTCATTGAGGAAGTTGTTTAAAAAATGGCCAAACATCCAAATTGAAACAACAATAAAAGAAATACAAAAAAGACTAGAAATAAGCGTATATTTTGTGCCGATAATATTTTCACTACAGTAGAGCTTACCTTGTACCACCTGATAGAGTAGACAATGAGTCGACGTTTCAGACTCTTAGTTATGTCGGTCAGAGGGCAGGTTAGATCGTCATTCGCTAATTTGGTGACTCTTTTTTCGATTGTGTTTGGTCGACCACATTCGCCTGGACTGGTCTCATCGACAATGAGCTCAGTGACCTGTCTGTAGCACTGAGAGGGAGTTCTGTTGGACAGAGACAGAGAGTACATGTAAATAGCCCACTAGCCTGAGCCTTTGGCTAGTATATCACTGACAGAAATGCTCCCCACTGGTAAACCTGTGTGCCTAATTAAAGGTATTTAATATGGTAGTCAACTTGTCAACTATCATGAGTAAAAAGGTTAATCAGCTTTTTAAACGGTATTGTAGAGTTGCACAGGTGACTACCATTGTTTACTTGTTCAGGACTATAAACTATTCAATCATTTATAATTGAAAATGCAGATGAATGTAACTCCCACGACTTTCATATACAAACATAATATACACTGGTGTGATTTGTTTGTGTGCAGGAACAGACAAGGCTCTTTTTATTTGCTACCTCACAATGCAGACATAATCGCCGACATCTTCCATTGTTACATTCACAAACAGCAGCAGCTCCCCAAGAACCAGAGTTCGGCCTGTTTCATTGGTCATTTCTGCCCCGGTGACACGGTGATACCAGGAGACATTGTAGGGGACGCTGCTGTGGTTGAACACGTCGGGGGAAATCAGAGTGGAGTTCAGCATGGCGCCTTCATTGGGGACCGAGAATACTCGCTCAAACTGAGTGCCATAGTCCCCACAGTTCTCTGCAGAACAACAGTTATGCAAATCAAATATAGTTGCCAATGGTCACAAAGTAGTTTCTGTTTACTAGATACAACTTAGAGGAGTTCAAGACTGTTTCGGGCAGTCCAACCCACTTTTATAATCATTCTAGAAGTTATTTATGGTCAAAGAGTCAGTGTTTCAGTGCTATACAAAGTGGATGAAATCCTGATTTAGCAGCATGGTTAGCAACATGAAGAAATCATGGCATTCAGTTGCTAATTATTGAAGCATCTGGGCTCTGCCCAGTTTAATAACTGCAGTTTTCATGGACTTTTGAAAGTTGATTGATGGGAGAGAGTACTATTTGCAGTTAGTCTAATGCAAGGCACTCTAAAAACTTTTTTAAAAAGGCTTTTGGGAAGGGTATCCAGACAGAAGGTAGACGACTTAAGTTGTCTAATTGTTTCTTCAAAAGTGTTGTAGTCAATGCTTTTAAAGTTTAATTTCTTTGTCACATTACTTTTGTTTAAAAATTTAAAAAATGTCCCCGGTGTGTAAAGACCTTAAGGGTAAGAAGGAACATTTCTTATTTCCCAAAAGGGAACTATCCATTTAAAACAGGACATGTAAAAACAACAATTTACTTTAAAAAACATAGATTTGATAGTTTTAGGAAATTGTTAAGTGTGTTGAACTGATTACTGACTAGTTTGTAGCTTCACTAAAGGTAGGATTTTACAGTACTATAGTATTGCAGCAGTAATGGCACCAATCATTCTACATCTGGCTTGCTTCTGAGGCTAAGCAAGGTTGGTCCTGGTTAGACCTTGAGTGGAAGACAAGGTTGACCAGTAAGGGTCACTCTACCCTCTGGTGTGTGGCAGCCCAATGCCCCAGGAAAGTGACAGTAACACTGTCCTGTACAGAGTGTGTCTATCAGATGGGAAGTCAAATATGTATCCTGACTCTGTGGTCACTAAAGATTCCATGGCACTTTGAATAAACTGCAGGTGTTAACCCCGGTGTCCTGGCTAAATTGCAGAATCTGGCCGTATATCAATTCTGGCCACCTAATCATCCTTTAGCCCCCCATCGGCTGGTTAATCCCCTCTCCAGCCCCTTGTGGCTCTTAGTAGGACATAAACTGGTGTGCGGTGAGCAAGTCTAGTACTATATGGCTGCCATGGCATCACACAGATGGGTGGTGCACATTGGCAACCAAACTGTAAGTACAAGTACCACTCTGCAGTAGGGGTGTAAGAAAATATCGATTCACTTAAATATCACAATATTATGTTTAGTGATACTGTATCGATTCTGAAAAACCAAGTATCAATTTTTAATTACAAACAAATTATTATAATTTTTATTTTTTTTACTGTTCTATGCAATTGTCACTGAGCCCCCCAGGGGACATGGTGGGGAAAAAATATTTAAGGTGAGAAAAAAAAAAAACATTATGCGAATGCAAAGGAGCTAGGTAGGTACATAATGATGTTTGTTTTAGTTTTCTTTAGGGATCTGTTGTGACACTAGGAACTGCAGCACATCCTCCTCCATGGCTGCCCCTGTCCAATGTGAGCAGAACATTTGCGAGATTGCAAAAGCTTTCTCAAGATCTCGCAAAACTTTCTCAAGATCTCGCAAAACTTTCTCGAGATATCGCAAAAACTTTCTCGAGATAACGCAAAAGTTTCTCGAGATATCGCAAAACTTTCTCAAGATAACGCAAACGTTTCTCGTGATCTCACAAAAGTTTCTCGAGATATCGCAAAACTTTCTCAAGATAACGCAAAAGTTTCTCGTGATCTCGCAAAAGTGTCTCGAGATATCGCAAAACTTTTTTTTTCTTTTTTCACCTAAATATTTTTTCCCCACCATGTCCCCTGGGGGCCTCCGTAAAATGTTAATTCCTTTGCTCAGACTGCACAAAATGACGTTGGTTGTTACTGGAAAACACCAATGCAGACCATACTGTTTTTTTTCTCATAATAACTGTTGTCTATAACAGTAAAAAGAAAATTGCAATACATTGAATCGTAACCCCTGTATCGTGATATGTATCGTATCGCATCGCCAGATTTTTGCCAATACACTGCCTTACCCTACAGTGTAAAGCGCTTCGGGTGTCTAGAAAAGTGCTATATCAAATGCAATCTATTATTACTATTACACTCACCACCTACAGCTGAGGATCTTCCAGGAAAACAAAGATAGGAGAGGAGGATTGCCAGCATGGGATGACCTTCAATCATAGCTGAAACAAAGACAAACAATCAAACAAACTTCAGTACACAACAATATAAGATAGAAACAGCTGAAAGAATAGGTAAGTCTGAGTTCTGAGGTCAGTTCGAGGGGTAATTCAAAATGTGGCCCACTCACAATGATTCTAAAATAAGCACAATCCACTTCAATGAATTGCCTTTGGAATAAAGCCAAACATTCCTGATCGCTGCCAGCCTTTATCAACACTCAAATACCTGAGCTGGGTAGACAACTCCTGAACACTGAAGATTACCTTTCACTCAAGCTAGATGAACAGTGTGAAAAATTTATAAAAAGCAGAAGCAACAAAAAAAGGAAGGTAGAACTGTGACTGAACGTGTAGATAAAGTAGTCTGGTTTAATAAGAAGAGGGGTTTGTGGTTTAGAGCTAATCTAAGTGCCCGGTTAACAAAGTATATAACACCACACAAACAACTTCTTCAAAAAACTAAAGATTGCTTTGAAATTGCTCAACTCATAAAATTTGAGGCGGCTCTAAGGTATGACTCCAAACAAGTACTGTGTTGCAATAATCCTGCTCTCTGGATCAAACATGAACCATGATTAAGAATCTAGAGATCTCACATGGAATCCCATATGGAATGAACAATCATGTTGAAATGTTAACACAGAGGTCATATGTGGTGGTAAGGTTGTGCTCCCTTGGGTAACTCAAATGTTTTCCTTCAACCTTGATTTGATTATCATGCCTTGCTATATCACTTTAAAGGGGCCATATTATGCTAACTTTCAGGTTCATGCCTTTATTTAGGAGTTCTACTAGAACAGGTTTATGTGTTTTAATGTTCAATAAACAATTTATTTTATCCAAACTGCTTGGATCTGCAGCTATTATTCACCCTCTGTCTGAAATGCTCTGTTTTAGCTCCTGTCT
Organism: Galaxias brevipinnis; assembly: GCA_036023535.2. NCBI lineage: Eukaryota > Metazoa > Chordata > Actinopteri > Galaxiiformes > Galaxiidae > Galaxias > Galaxias brevipinnis. The sequence goes on from JAVQIZ010105882.1 coordinate 5,475, forward strand.
GCCCCCCCTCCCGATGAGCCCAGTTTGCTCTGATTGGTCAGCTCGCCAAACAAAGGGAATTTGCCTTTGTGCTTACCAAAACAGCGTTTTCACAACTTGGCGAAACCACCCGGCCTCCGCTCTGACTGGCTCTGGTTGGCGTGCCAAACATTATTCAAATGTGTGACTTAGTGACGTAGATAAGTTACGGAAGAAAACGCTAGGCTACAAACGAGGCGTTTCAGCCAGTTCAGGAGCAGTGTTTTCTGCAGTTTCTGCAGTGTTTTGCCATGAACAATGACAAACTATATCGTCAATAACAATTGTGAAACCTTCTGTAGGTAATTACAGTTATACAATGTTTTTAACATTGAAAAAGGCTTTTGGGTTTATCAGTTTGGAATGTAATTCCAACCATTTGTAATCGTAAAATGTACAGGTTGTAAAGTTGGTTAGAGTTTTACTGTATTTTTACAGTATCATTCTGGCAACCACAGCTGCCAGCTTTTTACCGTAAATGTAAAGTTTTTTATATACTATTTTACATTGGGTTTTTTCATTATGTCAGGTATTTTATTTATTTTTTTATCTAACTTCCCCAACCACACACACGATCAAATGTCTTTGTTCTGTATGTAATTGTGATCACAGTACCCACTTGATTAAACAAATGCACATATAAGGTGTGGCAGTTGAGACAATTGCTGGTTGTATTGTATCCTGTCTATCTGTCATCTACATCTACAACTCTTACACACAAATTGAAAACCCTTTTAGTTTGTTATTGTGGTGAGAGGCTGAGGTGAGAGTTTGTACCAATACCTGTTGTGCTACCAGTTCCTAGCATACACATTGGTGGTTTGGTTTCTGTCAGTGGAGATCTTTGCGACAGCAGTTGACCTGATTGTGGTCATGCTTCGTTTCGGTTTTAGCAACAGAAAGTGACATGAGTGTCGTAGCAATGTTTTTTGATAGCTTTTCAAGGCCGGCTATGGACTAGCTAACATTTTGGTTTAAGTTTATGTTTTAAACATTAATAATAAAATAAAATGTGTTGTTCATTCTACTTTATGAGCACATTTCTGTATTTAGTGGTTGCCTAACCTTCTCCACTATTCTATTTAAGGGGCCCTATTATGATTTTTGGGTTTTCCCCTTTCCTTTAGTATGTTATGTAAAGTCTGAAAAGTTACAAAGCCCATAGTCCACGCCAAAGGGAGCTACCTGGTGCACGCTAAGAAGGCCCTGCCTCCGGGACGCTGCAGTATTTTTGACAAAGATTTTACAGTGAAAGCAACATCTAAATACTGCAATTGGATTTTCTGCCAAGTGTATTAATTACAATATAAATGTATGAAATTATTTTCTACGAGTCCTATCGAATATCAATCTCAAATATAAACTGTAAAACTGTCAAAGTATTTCTCATCGCAGATTGAACACTTCTACAGGGAACATAAATGGGAAAGAAAGTGCAGGTTTTAAGGAACATTTCAATATTACACTCCAATATTTTAAAATCCTTTGGCTATTAGCCACACTTGTCATGAGTTTTTTTTTCAGGGAAGCTATAAAAATACTTCATACACAAAACACCAGCTTTTTTTTTATCCTTCATATTTACACATTTTTATCTGAAAAGTATAACATATGAATTTGTAAAATCGAATATGGTTTTTTTCTGTTTAAAACCAAACCTGACTACCTAAACATTCTTTTAACACTGGCATGTTCTAATTTTAACTGTGTTGTATTACAGTGGTTCTGTGCGACTGTACCCTCCCGCTTTTACTGGGTTTGGCTGGAGGAGCACGCTGCACTTGGACAGGTCCTGACTTAGAGGAATCTGGGAAACTGCCAGAAGGCTGCTACAAGGCGTGGGAGTGAAATGGATTGCATTGAAACAGATTCAGTCACACTCAATAACTAAGTTCCAAAGACATATAGAATACATGTTCATGTAAAAACGAGATTCCTTTATGAAAGGTAACTTCCCCTGGATAACACGTCTGCACTGTTGTCTTATCCACCTGCCAAATGCTATACTTTTACAAGTCTTGTACAGTTATTAAGTAAGTATCATTAAAGTGAGCAATCTTTGACTTACTGTTTGTTGTGTATAATTAACACCTGTGCAGAGTTCAACAAGTATGATTCGTAATATATGATAAGCTAATAAAAGTAATAGTTATCCTGCTATACCCTATCTAACTCTTCCAAGTCACGGTTTCAAATTGTCAACGTAAAAAAGTGGGGAAGCGTTCCTCAGAAAAAGCTTACGCTACAGAAAGAAAAAGCAGATATGTTGAAAGAACCTCCAACTGAACACATTTGTGCAATGTTTGATTTCCTGACAAACAGATGTAGAAAAGAGCCTTGGTTTGCTGTTGAGTACACAGAATAAGAACTTGTGTTTACTTAAATCTGTACAACTGAAATGAACTTTGCCCACCTGTTTTTTTGGCTGAAAAGAAAATACCATGGACCTCTTACAGCCTTTAGTTCTTAGTATGTTGTACAGTCTGTCCGAAGTGCCGCTGCATTTGCTGAGATATACAGTATCTTTATGTATACATCTGTCTACTGCATATACAAGCAACTATAAAATAGCTTCAGAACATGCAACAACTTGTCTACCATACAGGAAAAACAGCTTACGTTGCCACCATTAATTTTCTCTTACTATGTAACATTGTTCAATTACTCCTACACCTGTGGTTGGCTATGGAGCAAACCATACCAGCCTCCTTTTAATATTAAATAAAAAATAACTGACTCAATAATGTTCCCAGGTTAAGGTCCAGGTGTAAATTTGCCCCGTAATCTATTTACAATATAAAACAATAATGCATTCATGAAATGTTTATACATTTAAATGTGTAATAATTTTACAGCAGATAATAAAGAAGTACTCAAAATAGTGTAATTGCAAGAAGTCTGAAGACTGAAAAGTATTCCATGACCACATTTAAGTATGTCTAGCAAATAGCCTCTTAGGAATCTGAATTATTAGGATAGGACTCCCAAGATACATAGTGCAATAGCTTTTCCTGAGAAAGGTCCTGAGAGATAGCAAAACTATCTATCATTATTACATCAACTATATCCAATTGAATGAGGGACTGCCCCATACGTGATCTGTATAAAAAAATGACTCATCATATCCAACTGCCAGCACCAGTTTATGAAGAGAGAGGGGTGCTTTTTGTTACCTTTTGGGTAGTTATATAATTTATTATCATGAATGAAAAGAATGTTATGTATACTTCTATGGTAGTTATATAATTATCATAAATGAAAAGAATGTTATGTATGCTAGTATGGTAGTTATATAATTTGCATGAATGAAAAGACTGTTATGTATATGCTTGTATGGTAGTTATATAATTATTATGAATGAAAATAATGTTATGTGTGCTTGTATGGTAGTTATATAATTATCATGAATGAAAAGAATGTTATGTATGCTTGTATGGTAGTTATATAAATATCATGAATGAAAATAATGTTATGTATGCTTGTATGGTAGTTTTTAAAATTATCATGAATGAAAATAATGGTATGTATGCTTGTATGGTACAGTGAGGCGCTTCAGTATATATGCATTTATGTATATGTACTTCAAATTCATGAGCGAGTGAGACCGAGAGAAACAGCTACTGTTATATATAGATATATAGATATTAAGCAAGTATTTGCAATTATTGAGGAAGTCAAGCACAAAATGCATAGTCATCACAACACCGATGTTAACCACACAACTGACAGTAATGCTGGATTCAGTTCCACATGCTCTGAGTCAGGCAAGGTAGGCTAACTCATGGTCACGGGAGCCCACTCAATGTCACCTTGCTGTATAGGTTTCCACAAGCACATGAACCGTGGCTCAGTGTTTTAAGGTGTAATAGCTAAAAATAATCATACTACAGCTGCTAAAGTATTTATTTTAAGTAGCACTACTTTGCCAGGTCAAAAGCATTAAAAATTGTTTCGGTGTTTTCCACCAAAATGATAAATGATAAAGAGTTCAAAAACACATAATAAGTGTCCATAGTAGACACAGTCAGGTCATACATCAACCAATACAAGCCTTAATCAAGAAAATAGCCATACACAGAAATGAATCACATTTCAAATAATCAAAAAACAAGGAAATTTAAACGAGTTGTGGTGAGAATGACTAAAAAGCAGTGTTCCTAAAATACCAAGACCTCTGAACTACAATAGCTTATAAAGGAGCACTATGAAACAAGATACAGTATAGTCTATTTTCCTTAGTTACAAACTGATTAAGAGAAAGCCATGGCCTTACCCTATGACACTCAGGATCTGTATTGACAGAGGCAGGATGAGAAAGTTCCAAAAATAGAGAAGGGTTTTAAAGAGAGGACACCAGACTTTTGACCCCGGTGTTTTGTAGGAGGTCATTGGAAAATAGTTCACAGAACCCGTAGGTCATAGGGACCATAAAAACTTCCAGAGACAAGCAGGAGTGGCCTTACGGGAGAAATACATGATTGGGATGGGGAGAGTTTGGACCTTTTTCTATAGTTTGATGGTTTAGACCAAACTTTAGAAAGAAAATCCTTTATTTTAAATTACAGTTGGAATTCCAAACAGCATTATCCACGCAACACAGATTGATTTAGGTTGAGCACGCACCGCTTAGGTACATCGTTCTGTGACGTTGAAATGTATCTACCTTGACCTAACACATCGGTCAACAGTTTCATCGAAACCACGTTGAACCATTGAATATACATCGCCGACTTATACGATGTATAGAACTCAATTTCAACGTCTATTCAATGTCTGATTGTTATCTGGTAGACCTTTTTCTATAGTTAGATGGTTTGGATTTGGTTTTACCCATAAATCCATTGGCCTAGGTTTCTCACGGGGTGGCAGAAAGCGCAGTAAAAAAATTGCCTATAAATAAGCAAGTGGGCTTTAAGGGCGTATGTTCAGCACAGTGAACATACCTCGTTGACCGCTCAATGCAATTATAGGAATGGAGTAGCCAAACTTGACCTTACATAAACAGTTCTAAAGTTGCATCAAATTAATTTAGTTAATTTTACCCGGTCTAATTTGTCTCTAGACGAGTGTCATGATGAATTATTATTGTTATTATGGTAATATTATAAAATATTAGCAATGTGTTTTTTCACTTTCATGTAGGCCTACATGCGTGGCATAAAGCATAGTAGCCTACAATTAGCAAGTAGCCTACAACTTTAGTTATCAAATCAAAATGCAAAAAAAAAAAAAAAAAAGGAGACGTTTTCAGTTTAATTTAAAAGGTTATTGGTTAGCATTTTTCATCTGGTGTGAAACAGTTAGTTATTCTGACGCTTCCGTTGAGGTTCCTTGATTTTGCTGCATGCACCACATTGCAGGTTTTGAAGGGCACTAACCTCACCCCACGTTAATCGTTATATAAAAGGTGTGTCTCCATATACTCAACCCTCTCCTATATTTTCTCTTTGGGAATGTGGCCATGGTCTGCAGGTTGGACCAGTAAAGTAGCCTTTAAGTCGTTGCGTTGCGTTCCCAGGTGGTAGACCCATACAGAAAGTTAAACCTTGCAGAAAGCTATGAGACTGTTTTCAGGATACTTGTACAGAAGTGAAATCCCCAACCCTACCTCTTGCTACAGGTATGAGTCAGATTGTGAGAAAGACAGATTGTGATTGTGATTACCTACCACAATCACATTCACACATTTAGTGTTTGTCAAACGGGGTTTGTCAAACCACACCAGTTTTTAATATGATCAAAACCAATTTCCCACGCCTTTCCTTTCTATCACTTTCTCAACGACTTATTAATTCAACGCACTTTACACTTTCCATCTTAGTAAAAGGTTTTGCCCACAAACGTCAGTTGCAGAATCGTGCGGTTTGTGGAATGTTTCATAAAAAATGTTCCGGTGCTGTTATCCTCTTCTTACTGATAATTTCCAGAAATTCCACTAATACGTCTACATCACAAAACTGTAGACAAGGGACAATGACATTAAAAAACATTATTTGGCTGATATGTGTGGGATCTGATTTTGTAGTTTGTAACCCGTAAATAGTAGCCTGTGATGCTGAGACTATAACTAGGATTTCGAAAAGAAATCGATAGGATAAAACATTTAAAACATAGTCCACTAACCCGACGTTCTGGCTTCCGTTAGGACAACATGTAGTTACGTTCAGACTGTGCAGCATTCAAGGATGAAAATTGTTTATCATTTAATATAATTTAATAGACCTTTAAGCAGCTCGGGAATTTAGTCCTCTTTCCAACCGAAATCCTTCCTGTGTAGAAAGAACATCGGGAATATGTTGCAATTTCCTTTGAAAAAATGTTCTGTTGCTTTTAACTCTTGCGCAACAACCAAGAGAAGAGCCAGTCTCTTCTGCAGGTTACATTGTATCTTTGCTATCAGGACATTCTCACTGACAGCTTGACCTTTCCTCTTATCCCAGTCTTTGTGTTCAGGTTTCAATAACAGTAATCAATTATAGCCATAGCTTTTATCAGCATTTCCCATCTTCAAATTGCTATAGGAATCACTGTGCCATGACTATAGCTTCATTCGTTTTAATCTACCACCATCTATTGGACAGAGCCATGAAATATCTGACTGATTTTCATTCTGATTTTAAATAAGTTGTATAGCATAGTTTTAAAAAAAAAGTTATTTCAATTTTACTGGTAGTCTGAACATAAAATGTTAATGCAATGATTGTATTATTTCGGAGTGTGCATTTTGACCCGGGCTTGTCAATGAATCAATACAACACACAAAATAAAAAACTGTTATCCTTAAGCAGTAACACGGATTGAGCAAACAATGAAAATAAAATGTTTCCTTAGATCTACAATAAACAGACTTGAATATATATATGTATACAGAATATCTATTCTATATCAGATAGAAAACTAATACTAAATACTTTAGTGCAGCATAAACAAAAGACTTAAACAATACCTAAGCCAAAGAATAAGCAGGCATCAGTACTTTTAGAAATTGTTTTTACACTACAAAATGTCACATCTAGAAGATGCTGTTTTGTCGCGCAAGGAAGTAATCCATCTTTCTTCTGGGTTTGAGGAGGTTGTAGAGGAATACACCAATCACAGCTAAAAGACATACCGAGACCCCTATAGCCATGGTGAGCCACACAGTCAATGTGTCTGGAGGATGGGAGAGAAAATAGTGGAGAAGGAGAAATTATTAGAACCCATGATGACACTTGATGAAATCCACAAAAAAAACAATCTTTATATCTATTACATTATTTTGCTTCCTTCTTTCTCTCTCTCACTAACACACACACACACACACACGCACACTTACATCCTGATAACCAGCTACAATGCCCCAGACATTTCAGCAATAGGTGTATTCTTTTAGTTTTTGTTTACAGAGGCATTGTTAACATGGTCGTAGTACCCCACTCACCCTCTAGTTTAAGCAGCACAATGACTTCCTGCTTTCCACCCTGGTTGTGCGTGACACATGTGAGCTGCGCCCTGGTGTCTTCTTCACTTAGTTCCAAGACAATTAGCCTCAGTTCAACCTGGCATCCATCTGCTACACTGGTCACCCTAGTAACACAGAGACATAGATGATTGGCCTTCAGTGCGTCAACTATCATTAAAACCCTTGAGTGACAAAGAATTGAACAACACAAATGGCTGACCTAAAGGCACATTTGCACTACGATCATCTTCATTCCATCATTTCATTCAAAGAGATAACATTCAAGGAGGCATAATATTACTATCATGTGAATGAAGCAATATAATATATATTAGTTACTATAGGTAAAGTATACATGCATTACCTTCTCCCTCCTTGAAGCGCCCGCCCATTGAATGAGGATTCCACTGAGTGGCCATTCCACAACCATGTGACCACTGTGGATTCTACTGATTGGCACTCAGTGTACACCTTGCAGAACAATTCCAATCCTGAGCCTTTAATGTAAAGAAGTATATATTTTTAAATGTACAGGAAGAAATAATTGAATTCTTGATTAAAATAATTGTTTAAGTTCTGGTTACTCACCATGAGTCGTCTCAAAGATGGTCCCATTAACAGGAGAAACTATCTTTGGCCCCTGTACAGGTGGAGCTACAAGGTGAAGAAAAGCAAAAGGCATTTTAGTAAATCCCACAAAAATGCTATGCCTACAACGTGTGTGTTAAACTCAGACGGTGTCCTATGAAATGCAAATGCATTTGGGAAGTATGGAGAGATAAATTCATACAGAAAAAAACGAATGACACCATAATTCAGACCAGTTACAACGGTAGAATGACATGCAATTTATTTCCATAATGCAACTGAGGTCTACTTACTTTCCTCTGTGGTGTGGCTGACCTGGCTCTCTAACTCGGAGTCAGAGGTCAGCACATAACTGCTAGTCGTACTCAGGGTCTCCACTCGAGGAATCGACTCAGGAACTTGAAAGAGAGAAAGAAAAAACAAACGTTTTATTACAATAACTTTTAACCAGTTTTTCCTTTATATACGTTCCACCTATACGTTTTATTGTTGATTTGCATTGTTTCTTGATGACTTGAATCAACTTAAATTCAGCGAGGTTTCAACGATATGCCCCATAGTTGAACTGTATGTACAATGTGAGAACATCTGTGTATAAAGTATTTCACCTTCAACGTCCAGCTCCATGCTTCTGTGAACTTGGTACCGGGTGTGGTTGATGTGGAACCGGAGCAGGCACGTGTAGAGGCCACTGTGGGACCGGTCCACTCCTCTAATGGTCAGGACGTCGACACTCTCTCTGTAGTACGAGCCATTGCCTAAACGGAGGGCTGTGTGGCTGGAGTCCTGGGAAGATGCAACAAAGATATGTAAGTTTTTTGTAGCATACTACACATTTTAGACAAATTTGGATTATATAGATGCATCCATTTCAAAAAGAGTGAGATCAGTGTTTGCATTAACATTGATTAAATATATCTGTATTATAGTATATTATATGTATATACATGTTTGTCCAATTCTATCTTATTTACTGACAGGCTAACACACATACGCATGCACACACAAAATAAGTCTGACAAGCGCAAAAACATTCCAAAAATGTAATTATTAATTTCCACCTACTTTAAACCATTGTATTCCCTCCGTCATGTTGAAACCTATAAGGTGTGGACAAGTGAGGGACACATCTTTGCCCTCTTTGGCAGAAATATTGGGTACATATTTCAGTTTTTCTATATTGGCATAATTTGGCTCATATACACTTAGAGTAATGCTTCCTGCCACACAGTAGGTTGTATTTCTTTAAAGAAAAAGACAAGAGGATTAAAAAAGGAATATTAATTTAAAAAAATAACAGTTATTTTTATGGTGAATACCTGAACAAAAGTTACAGTTCTGAACAAAACATTTCACCGTCATTGTATGTCTTTAGAGTTTTAGTGAGATGGTTTCGAACAGACGCCTGGACACCTAACCCGCCAAAGGCATGACAACTGATGTGTTTTACTTTGTCTGAACAGATATTAACACCTGTAGATGCAGGTGTACTCTCCAGAGTCTGAGGTCTGGGCTGGGAGGAGCCACAGCTGCCCTGGGAGCTGCTGTACACGCCCCTCATCCTGAGGAGCCACTCCCCCGGTTCCGTTGGCCTTAGCGATAAGGTACCCAGCGCTGGATTTGGCGAGCTTGCGTACTTCAAGGACTCTCCGGAAAAGTGGACAGGTGAGTAACACTGCATCTCCTTCTCCTCGGAATACTTGAATATCTGATGATACCTGGAAACACCCGTCTAGAAAGGGAGGGTAGAGGATACAATCCAACTGAGCCTCATCTTATACAAGTAGCAAAACCGTTATAGAAACAGAGGAATGTGACACTGACAGATCGCGGCCATGTATTGAGGCACATCATCCTGAGTCTAACTAAGCATCACTACATTGTATCACAGTTGGAATCCTACGCCAATTACATATCTTGTTATCCAGAAGCAAAACATCATTGGTCTCCTGCATGAATACATTTCTAAGTTAACTTCAGCCGGGCGATGTAAAGAAAATGTAATTGTATTTGTTGTTATTATTATATATTAGGTATACACATGCCCTCACACACGCAAAACACACACACACAAACACACACACATACACTTACCTTTCATTGGCAGAGCAGGATAATTTTGTAACCCATAAGCATGGTCTCTGATGATCATGATAACAGCTAATAAGCATCCCAACGGAGTCATGACAATCTGAGGGGAAAGTAATACTGCTTTAGAAAAGTTATGATACCCTGGTACATTAAACTAAATTCAATAAATAAGCTATTTCCTTTATTTTGTAAGTGTTAAGCATGTGCACTACACTAAACAATAAAGAAATGTTTTCCTTTATCCATTAAGTGCTACGCATGTGCACTATGCCAAAGATGAAGTAAGAGAGTGACACTTTATATTTTTACATGTTGTGACACCAACGTGATTATCACTGGCCTAGACGTAACACAGTTAAGTAACACACCCCCACAGGCCGTCAATGACTGCCATGGAATAACCTTTAGCCTACCGTGGGTAAATCCCCGTTGGACAAATATAGTAATCATTCAATTACTAAATGTCAGGAGAAAACAATTACAGCACATTAAAAGGGAATAGGAATCATGTTCAGTTTTGAACTGTGAATGTGCCATTAAATATGTGGCTTTGAAACTACAATCTTTAAACATGTATATACAGAAGGACAGTTACAAACATGAACCGGATAAATTGAATTACACCGCCTGTGCAAAGAATTTCATGAATTTCATGCTTTTCTATTGTATATTCATTTAAATTACAATATATTAAATTCCTATGATCTCAAAATGACAGTTTCAGTTCTGTTTTATTTGTTAGTTCCTGATAAAAAAGCCCTTGCCCTTACATTTGTGATACATATTTTATTGTGACTTGTTTTGCGATGTATACAACAATTATTGGTTGTCACGTGGATTGATATTTAGTAGATTGAAATGTAATTGCTTATTGTTACATCTATCTGCTACTTCTGCTACAAAAGATAATAAAAACGATAACTTTCTGAAGTAACGTAAAATAATTGACCAACTGAACAATTTCATGAAATTAAAATGATGCCCTTGCACATGCTGTTTCAATACGTCTAAATGTTTTACAATCTCTTTAACCAAATCCGATATCTGGGTCTAGTCCATTTAATCAAAGAAATGTAAACATTCTAGTACAAACTGTGCTAGAGATACACCTTATTTCCATAACCGATGAATACTTTGAATGAAATATAGTACTAACCTTAACAGGGGTGGTGGTGCCTCTAACAGGACTGAGACAGTGCCAGGGTGGACCACTTCATGGTTCCTGTGTCAGACACAGGAACACTCTTAAGGTCCCCCCCGAGGGAATGGAAATTTCTAATGTTTCCCAATGAAATGTACAGCACTACATCCTTCATGTTCTCTCTCTCTCTCTCTCTCTCTCTCTCTCTCTCTCTCTCTCTCTCTCTCTAGTAATTCCCTGCTATGGTGTAAACAGTTATCATAAGACTCCCAGCAGCTGTTCAGTCTTTTGTCTTTTTTTGTGTCTCTTTATGCTTGTCTGAAGAGAGAGAGAGAGAGAGAGAGGGCAAGGGAGAGGGAGAGGGAGAGGGAGAGAGATAATAGAACCATGCGCCTAAGTAACAGCCCCGTCTGGTATTTCTACTCTCTCTGGCCATTCTTTGATCCCACAACAAAAGAAAAAGTATGATGGCTTTAAACCGACTGATTTTGTGTTAGGAGTGCTTGCTTGTCTTGTCCCCTCTGAAAGGTGCTTCAGGTGAAAGAATGGGCAAAGTGCCTGTCATCACTGTGTGCTCAGTCTTGTGTCCCTCTCTATATATAATTGTCCCTGTTTCCTGCGTTCGTGTGACAGGTAATACATTCCCCCAAACTAGTAATAAGAGAGGATCAAAGTATTAACTCACAAGCATTTTTCAGTGTCTGTGTGTGCGTCTACACGTCCACCAAGTGACTTCATTGAGAGATTGTGTTACACTATGCATAGACAATTTCTCGCCCAAGTGCCCATGTGAGGTAAGTGAAGGCCCATGCACAATATAGTAAGTGATGTGACTCATTGGTAACTAAGGCACTAGTGGCCTAATCCCGTTTGACATTCAAAAGAATCCTGCACCTTTTGATGTCCTCTGACACACCTTGAACAATGACGTGGCCGGGATAGTTGAGCATGTGATGAGGATACCGTTGACAAGGATCTGACTGTGCACGATCTCTTAAGAAATAAAGGAGTGTGGAGACCGTTTTTTTTTTATACCCCGTTCCCCACATGTTGTTTACTTAACAGTATATCATTCACCAATGGCGTTGGCAAAGCAGATACTATTGTTGTTGTTCATTTGTTGCCCCCCTGGACTTTGACATATCACTATGTTCTACAGGAGATGTGATTTTGGAGAGTTTGTGGATCAGTATAGCACTGACCCTCTGTGTGTGAACGACTGTTGCACGATTTTGGGAAATCTCAACTAGGTTGATGTCTCAACAGCATCCTGCACCTGAAATAACAGACTCCACCCAGTAATAAAGACATTAAACACATATTTTGTCATTACCCGTTTCTGATAGCAAGGCAAACTGAACGAAAGATTTGAAAAAAAATATGAAATAAAAAAATTAAATGACCCCAAAGCTTATTCATATCCTATCTCTATGCAATTATGTAAAACCCTAGAGTGACAGAGGAAGGGTATAGAATGTAAAGAATTAGTATAGAATGTGTTTTTAAATTGGTCAATTCACACAGCTTCATGGCTGTAGTACACAGTTCCTCCGAAAACCAAGGACCCTTACATAAGATTCGGTTAGGTAACATTTGACCATACTCAGAAAACGTTTCTTTCTTGGTGACTTCTTCATTTTTGGTGGGGTGACTCTTTGACGGCCACATTCAGAGCACACGTTGTCATCTGAAACAGCCCCACAGAGTGTCACGGCGTGACATCCGCAAACGGCGATGTGGAAAATCCTTACACAACACTTATACCAGAGAGCAGCAAAGACAGAAAGCTCTAAAGGGGTTTCTGCCGCATTAGTTAAGAGTATGAGGTGGGCCTTTTCACTGGAAGAATGACGGGGCTCGGAGCAAGTGACTCATTGAAAATGTATATTTGGAACCCTAAGAGCATGATGTATATGTCGTTTTGTTTGGAAATCAGATAAAATAAACCTTAAATATCTTGTAGTTTATATAAGCATTACTTTAGAGTGAGCTGTTGACTAAAACAACTCAAAAACAATAGTAATAAAAAAAGAACAGAGAGAGACAGAGAGAGATACTCTTTAAATTATCTTGAGTTTATTCAAAGAAAAAAGACCTTCAGGAAAATACAGTACTTCCTGTCGTACACAGAGGACGAAAGTTAAAGTAGCATGGCAGAAACACTGAAGAAAAACAGGTCACCTGACATCCAAGGACGTTACTTCAATGTTACCGAAGCGCTGAAGCACACATTTGTGAATATCTGAAATGGACATTGATTGTGTTCACCTTTTTTGTCGAGTTGGTAACTTGGGGGGAAAAAGACTGAAGTTTAGGACGCATACTGGAAAACAGGTCCAATAAAGAAAAACAAAATGGCAAAAAAAAGCAAATAAGTAAAAGGAATATTATTTGGGATAAAACATAAATATTATGATGTACATTAGTGTATAACATAACATTGCCTTTGTAAACATTTTCTCCACCTAAAGTGAGCGTTATAATATGAAACCACTGCAGTCGCATAATTAACAGTACATAAACACAGGAACAATGAGAACAACGGGTAAGCTTCCTAACTAAGTCTAAAAGTTATGGGTATGTAAAACTGTATTTCAACATAGTGGTTCAGTATTAATGTTTACACTTATTTAAGTTTGCCATCTTGGCACTTTCAAATTGGAGCTGTGCTCTTCCATTTTACCATGGATAACCTTATTCCTCAATGAAGTCACATGTACCACTAGTAAATAAATGATGCAGTGCATTAGGAGATACGACATCTTAATACCGGGATACTTTTAAATACAGAGATCTCAGAAGATACCTTACCGAGTTCCTGTTTACAAATTGATTTTACACTGGCCTTTTGGCAGAAATAATCATAACTAGTGAGGAAACATACAGGCAATTGTTTGATCCAGAAAGAAGGTGCTGCACTATTAAAATAGACCAATGACTTTCCCTTTCCGCTTGTTTGGAGATTTCCCATCCATCACAGTCACCATTATCCTTCTAGAAACATTTCACCAACTGTGTTGGTGTGACCAAGCTCAAGGTAAACCTTGTCAAATGAACTGAAATGATTTAGGGCCCTTGGGATATTGCAATTTGTAGAATAGTCTTTCACACATACATACGAAAGAACCAATAAAACTGCTGCCTTTGTAGCTTCGCCGTCTTCATTTCTCCAGAAAAGACCATGAATTGCAAAAACGAAAGTTATTCCTCAATGCCCCCACTTACAAGACGTGACACATCACGAAAAAAAATTATTAAAGGCTTCAGATATTGGGTTTCATAACGTGGTTGGAAATGCTGAAACTCTACGGTGTAAGCCTCGTTGATGGTAAAGTTTGTTAGGCTACTGTGAAAAGATCTCACATCACAGCAGGATTTGATAGTCTATAAACTTCTCAAAGCGGTTTTCTCCTCAGCATCAATGTAATACAGCGTAGGCTGAAAAGAATGTCACAACAATGTAGGATTGCTTCACTCTCCTAAAAAAAACTCGACATCTTTTATATAGGTCCAACAATTTGTTTTTCCTTGTATTAACTTGAAATTGAACACCAAAACTGGTTACTTGTGTGAAAAAAAAATACATCTCATGCCTTACACCACCACACAGTATATTTCTTTCTACATTCTTGACAGTGCATTGCATTCCTTAATGGATACAAATGACAATAACAATAATAATAAAAAAACTACACCTTTATGATATGACAAAACAAAAAAAGACGATTCCTTTGCTATCTTTCTGCTGACTACTGAAAAATGTCACGACCATGTTTAACTTTTCTGCTACAAAAACGTACATCAACAATGCCACCTCTCCTTTCCCCCGTTGGCCCCTTATCAACCAAAAGCACCCCGTGACCAGATCTCTCTCCCTCTATTCTCGAGTTCTATTATATCCGTTTATTCACAGCGGTATTAGTTCCTCCAGCCCAGGCAATCCATAAGAAGCTAGGCTGAGTTAGTTAGTTACCATGTTTGACCAATGGATCCGACAAACATGACTACAGACACTAAGCATGAAATTAAATGAACTTTTTATTATACATAGACACCAGGTTATGGAGAAACCCCACGTCGACATCTTTAATCCTCTGGAGAACAAAAAGCAACGGTTCATGGTTCTGTGGGTTCAGAGTAAAAGCAAGCAAACTGTGGACCATTTGTAATGTGTAAATCTATAAAAACTAGGTAAACAACATGTTAACTTCACATAATTACACGTATCTTTAGAGAATAATAATTCAAAAAAAATACTATTCTGAAGTCCATCTGGTTGAAACCCTCTCTCGTTGATCCCTCTTTTTGAAAACACTTCTTTGCTAACAACATTGTCAACATACTTCGGTTGCGTCCCATCAAATGTACTATCAGCCAAGGGAAAGGCCCCTAGGCCCCTCCTACTCGCCATCGTCATGACAGTGCCGAGCCTAAAGCTACCTGCTCCCTCCAATCTCCACCCTCTTCTCTCGCTGACCTGTTTCAACCTCCAATCTGCCCTCAGCAGTCATTGGACCAAACAGAAATACATTTACATACACTACTGTAGCATTAACACTGTGGGCTCTGGGGGGGACTCCTCTAATACGCCGAGATGCAGAGAGTAGTGGTAGTAATAACTAATCAACTTGGAGCCCATCAGGCAGTCAGGGTCAATGAAAGGACGCGCAGGTCTGGCGTCGTCACGGCAGCAAACTCTGCTGCTCCAACAATCTGATGAACACGAAGATTGCTCCATCTCATAATTTTTTTTGTATTATTCTTACATTTTTTAAATCTTTCATAATTTCATCAATAAACGTAATTTTATACAATTCTCATATCTGTTTTCCATTGGCTGGGGGGCCAAGTAATATGCTGTTGTATGTAGCCCCAGTGCTCAGTATAGCAGGATGCTCCAGGTTGAAGTCGTAGTAAGAGGTTGGTTGGCTCTTGTCCGTTGGCAGAACGTTGAAAGGACTTGAGGCGGGTGCCAGTGTAGTGAATGGGGGCAAAGCCTCTACCAGCTGAGCAGGTTGGTGCGCCCCAGGGTCATAAAGTACACCTGGCTGGCGCCTCCGGAACGCACAGAGGCAAAGAACACCTATGAATGACACCAACCATAAATCAAAAGAGACACACGAACACGTGACACACAAAGGATATACACTATTACAGTTGTAGACCACGTTTTTTTTTATTTTTATTACACAGCGAGAGAAACTAGGTGCAGTTGGCCTGCTCCATATTGGCCAGACTGTGGCTGTACCACTGTTCTGGTCCCCTAGCAGTTGGTTCAACAGCAGTAGAGCACAAACTATCTAGCTTTGGTTGAAACAGTGGGCTGTTTTCTTGTCAACTAAAAATACCCCTAGCCATTCTAATGTGCACACTTTGGACAAGGCAGACCGAAAGACGGGGCCATTAGTCACTAAGAGTGAGTCAGGGATTTGTCATTAGCCTAATAAGCCCATTTGAAGGAGGTGGCTCTGTTTAGACAGCCTAGCTTTAGACCTGGTATTTGTGTAGGGTTGGTCCTCCACTTATTCCTACAAAGTAATGAGTGTTGGAAGGTTAGTGGGAGTTCTTACGTAGAAGAGCCTCTGACATATCAACAACATGGTCATGAAGGTCCATCTTCAGAACAAAAGCCAAAAATCAGATGAACCCTCTCCCGCACTGCAGCTGCTGATTCACACTGATTCACTTGAATTGTCTCCCGCCTTGATTACGACAATGCCCTTCCCTTCAACATCAGCGCTCCTTCACTCCATGAACTTCAAGTGGTTCAAAGCTCTGTTGCTCATCTCCTCAGCCAAATCATCTGAGCACGTAACCCCTGTTTCATTGACCTTCACTGGCTTCCTGTCACAACCCTATCATCCTTCCCAGTCACTTCCATCCTCCACAGCTGATCAACTGGCTAGCCTCAAATCCAATCTTCAAAACTGAGTTGGAGCATTTTCTAGGGCAGCACCCAAACCATGGAAATCTCTCCTCCAGCTAATTCACAGTACAAATGTACTATCAACCCCGCATCCAAACCCATCTTTTCAGTCTGACCTATAACTAAATATTAACTACGTTAAATAACCTGTTCAATCCCTCATCTGATATTCTGCTTGGTTTTAGTTTTTCTTGAATTTAGTTTTAACCAATCAATTTAACCAATTGAATCGAATCAAATCTGATTTATTTGTATAGAACATTTCATACACATAGGCAATTGAATTGAATTGAATTGAATTGAATTGAATTGAATTGAATTGAATTTAAACATACAAGGAAAAAATCATCTGTGAATCCGTTTTTTTTTTGCTGTTTGTGTGAGATTGTATGTTGCCATGTTTGGTCTTTAGAATGTCAAGCCTCTTGGGTTTTAGAAAAGTTCTATGTAAATAAAACGGATTATTATTAAAAAATATATATTTTAATTATCTATAGTATAATTATATGCATGATTATGTACCATTCACATCGAATCTGTGTGTGTGTGTGTCAGACTCACCTTGTCGTTTCTCTCACAGAGGAACTTGAGCCTCTGAGCTCTCTTGTGCATGAAGACTCCGTCCAGATGTCCAGTCTCCACAGAGCGGATCTCTATGGCCTTCTCTCCCCAGCCCATGATCTGGTTAGATCGTATGTAGGCTGAAAAAAAAGACAGTCGATGACGTTGAGGGCGAGAATGAGTGTTGCAATACAATCTCACTGTCGTTCCCATGTACGCATGTAGGAACAAACTGTACGTGATGTTGTGAGACAGTGGAGGTGTGTAATATACTCAATAGTGGGCAAACATTCAAGTAACTCCTGTGTGTGTGTGTGTGTGTGTGTGTGTGTGCACGTGTCCGGGACACTTACCCACGGAGGTGGGCATCTCGCCCCACTGCAGCACCACGTCCTTGGTGATGCGTCCGTAGGTGTTGACGTAGACGCCCTCGTCCTCGTAGCACACCAGCAGCTCGATGCCGTCCGTGTTGGGCAGGATGATGATGGCGTGGGACTGGATGCTGTTCTGGATCTGAGGAGGGGCAGACGGAGAGAGGTAGCCAGAGAGGGAATGGAGAGCAAGTGAACTCAACTTGAACCATGAGCCATTTGTTCTTTACTTCCACGGGTCCAGACAAGCTGAGACGTTTATGAAGCACCAATATGAAGGCTCTCTCCTCAGATACTTAAACCCACACACAACCTCATAGGCCTATTTGGTAGAACAGCCATGAGAAGGGTGTTATTTCAGAACGGGAAGGAGCATGGACTCCAATTGTTCCCAATGGCAATTTGCAAAGAAATCCAAAAAGGACAGGAACTAAAGTTGTTTATGTGATTGCCCCGGATAACAGATTAGTTACGGCTGGGTCCGCCATCTTGGATGCCCCAGCTCAGTAGCTATGGTTCTGTGATCCTCCTATGCATTTGAACGTCATGCTGGTTCTCACGTGTGTGGGCAGGTAGATGTCGTAGACGGCCCCCGAGTCCACATCCACGGCGTGGAAACCTGAGTAGGAGCCATAGATGACCTTTAACCTCTGGCCCTCCTCCACTGTCAGGTCCACCAGCAACGGCTTGTGCACCAGGTCACCAAACGACTAGCGGGGTCAAAGGTTACACATTTTAGTAAAAAGTTCAAATGGCTTGTTAAATTAGTACCTGCAGGTAAGGAGTTCTACAGCTATATTGCCTCTTCATAGTTCTGATACTGTTAAGCTTCAGTGAATGACTCGTTTCTCATGACTACCTTTGTTTGATAGTTTCATAGTAGAAAGCTCATATTAGAAAGAGTGGATGCATGGATTTGTTGCACTGTTTGTAATCGCTCAATGCCTACCTTGAAGGCCATAAACTTGTGATACGGCTTTGGTGCCCAAGCATAAACCTCCACCGAATTCTTCAGTGCCAGAACCAAAAATTTGATCCTCTCGTATTTCACTAGGGAACAAAATCAATGTGAAATGTGACAACGTTATCATAAAAAGTGCAGCTGTTACAGCTATGTGAAGCAGATCTTGGAATGCAGAAACAACCTTAATACATAATTGGCCTTTATACTACCTCTATGTTAAATTGTTGGCAACTAAGCGAAATTTTACCCCAATACTATTAGCAAACGAACTATGGAACTCTTGTTCGTAAAAGTATAGGAGCAGACTGTTTATGTTGCAGAATTAATTCACTGTGTTATGCGATACTGGGAAACAGGAAGCAGGTATCGCCCTCACAAGTTCTAGCCAATAGAAAGGATGTTTGAAAGGAAGTCCATGAATTATACAATCCCCCATCATCAAACAGACCACAAGGAACAAATGCAACATAGTGGTCATATCAACTTTGGATATAGTCCTAGACATACCACACAATTACAAAATACCAGACTTTTTGTCATCCTTCCAGCCTTGTCAAAGTTTCTTCTATCATACTCAAATCTCTCATTATAACCATGCATCACAGGAAAAATCAAAATGAACGTTTAGGATGGGTTTTTTTTTAGGCGAGACCTATAACATTTACATACACTTTTTGTCATTAGCAGACACTTATGTCCAAAGCAACTTAAAATGAGACTACAGGTCCAGTCCCCGGGGAGCAAGTTAGGGATAAGTGCCTTACTCAAGGGCACACGAGTGGTGGTGTTCCTAGGTGGGATTTGAGGTCATGACCTATACAAGTTTGACCTATATACTCATGAGCTATAAAATATATTACATTCCAGGATTCTGTAGTGGCAACCTGTAATGTTTGATGAATGGAACGTACCGACTTTGTAATGCACACAGCCCTCCAGGTCGCCCACGGTTACCCAGCCCTGCTTCTTCTCCACCTCCGGGTCGTTGTGGAGGATCTTGTTCCTCAGCCAGGAAAGGTAGTACACGCGTAGCTTGTTTTTCTTGCCTAAAAGATAGGTGGCAAAGGTGAAAGGGTCAAGCTGTCCGTAATTCACTATAGATAAGCAACGTGGATTCAGTGAAATTGCATGGTGAGTAGTAGGACCCATCGGTGCTTTCTTTCTCATGGACAAACAGAAACGTGTCCAAACCGATAGGAGCTCTGCACCCATTTTCAACATGAAGATCTGGGTTTCATAGTGTTGCCTATGCCCTGCCTAATCACGAGTCATTTGGGCAGCTAGTGTGCACCTTTTAGAAATATTTGTTGAGTCAATTTTGTAGTCAAAGCTATCAATTTATATAGTCTATGTTAACTGAATCTAAGTTCCGCAACTTGCATGCTTGCAACATGTTGGAAGTTTCTCGTCTCCCAATATAGGCTCAGTAGAAGTAAGTGTGCGTTCAGGACAATGCAAGGACTGGTCACACCAACAAACCTATTACACATCGATCACACCTTCCCAAACAACGACCCCTCATGTAAGGGGCAATGCAATGTGGTAATTCTACAGTTCCCACTAAATGCATTGTTGAAATGAGTTGGAAGGGGTTTGCTTCTGTCACGGAAAGCGTTTGCGTGTCAACTCTGTTGTAAACACGCATGATGTACTGTCTACAAATGACCGCTTACACAACATCCTCTCGGTAAGAGCGCCTGTTGTGAAATCCATGACAACACAGACCGATAACAAGCACAAAGTCCCAAACCGACACACACACACACACACACACACACACACACACACACACACACACACACACACACACACACACACACACACACACACACACACACACACACACACACACAC
>JAVQIZ010105950.1:0-13422 GCA_036023535.2 Galaxias brevipinnis
TAAGTTGTTTGACATGTTCGCGGTTTTCAGCATACACGTTTTTAATATTTTAGCCTTAATTTAGGTAAACGACCATGTAACTGTAAAGGCAGCGAGTTTTTCAAAGTATCTGTAGCAACATATTCATTATTTTTCCCAGACAAAGAAGTAAACTAATGTCAAAGTTGGCCATGGGATGTTTAGGCTTTTAGAGGACACGGCGTGGCTACACCGAAGTATCAACTCGGTAAAATTAAAAACCTTTTATCGACACTGAAACTGTCACTATTAGATAAACTGAAAATTTTCGAATTTGTTTTAATTAATAAATGTTTAGTAAGTAACACAAATTTGGAGCATTCACTGTTTAATCACTTGATTTAAAAAAAAAACTGAAAACGCGTTTGTCCTGCCTACTAACGTTGGTCAAGTGCGTGCTCGCTAGCTGTTGCTAGTAGAGAACATGGACAGCGATCCACCTATCCATTTTGACGCAAAGAACCCTTTAAATTACTTGCACCTGCATTGAAAGCAGTGCGAGGTTATGAGATTATAAAAGCATTTCGCTTCCATTGCAACGCCAACATTGTAAATTTGAATAGACCAAACAAGGCATGACGTCCAACTCTGCCAATGCCCCTGTGCAAACACAGTTGGCTAGCCAAAATGAATGGTACATAAATGCTGCTTGGTAGTGTTAACGCAAAGGTGTAGTGACGAGGTAAAACGATAGCAAGTACAACATGCTTTTTCAGATGTCCAGACACGAATTAAACAGATTTAAATTCACATTGATTATTTCTATATGGCATGTTTATGTTTGGCCAAATGAACATGGACCAAAAAAAAAAACTAAGTTTTTTATTTTTAATTTGGGGATTTTTAATTCTGGGGCCTAGTTCCGGACACGTTTGGGACATTGAAGTTTCTCCGCGAACAACCCACGAAAGCCACCGTCGTATAATTGCGTAGCCAAACCAAACCAAGAACCCTCTTGCTGTGAGGCAGCAGTGCTATCACTGAGCCACCGTGCTACCGGTCAGTTTAGTAGTTCCACTAGAGGGCAACATCCTCATTAATAGACCTCACAAAGGTTAGTGTTAAAGGAAGCCAATTTAGCCTGAATTCAGCGCTTCACCTAAAGTAGTGTTCTGTACCCGTGCAATGAAAATATTTTTGAACACAGTTCCCTACACATTTTAGCATGAATAACTTATCTTTAAAGCAGTTTTGATACATTTTCAGTAAATTACCCATGGACAAATGAAATATTTGAAGACTGTCTTAAGGAACTATAATGAGTTATAATAATCATGTACCCTTTAGATAATCTTGTTTAAGCTTTGAACTTTAAACCAAACAAAACCACACATTTTCCAATTCTCTTCTAGACGGGCCTTTTTGAACAGTCATATTCATATCGTATCAATTAGTATGCAAATATACACAACTTAATATTTTCTAGGCGTCTATATGCATTTGTTTTCTTAGTTATTTTGGGCTGTAACAGTCTAAGGTCCTTGTTATGTAATTCATCTTTCCTATGCAATTTTGTGTATTATGGAAGGCTGTTCTAGGTCACTGAAGATACACCTGCGCCTCTGCTTTTTGCACGCCTCTGTGCAAGGGAGCAGCTATGGCCCCAGTCGGCTGATGCCAGCACTTCATAGCTTTCTCCGTCAACTCGTCACTCACTCACTCGAGCCAGAACCAGGCCAGCCAATCCATTTCTTCTCCTCCACAGGACTCCTTACAAACCATGTACCCTTGATGATGGGCATACCGAAACCCCCACAGCAAGATGCTGAACAAAGTCAAATCATTTTCAAACACATGCAGATACACACAAGGTAGATTCATCATTAATTTACTGCGGAGCTGCTTGTGTAAGTAGGGATTGTGGTTGTGAACTTTACCCTCATGCTGATTGCCAGTGCCTTTTTGTGGCTACTGTACGGAAATAACACTAAGAATACTAAAGGCACAGTTACCATGACCACAAAGACACACGTCCAATGATGAGCAGGAATAAAATATGGTGATATAGCGACAAAGGCAATGGGTATGTGAAGGTGTATGGATGTGTGTGTAGTGCTGTTGATTGTAAGGATGGAAGGGACACAGCAGAGCCCAAGTTCTTTTCAGAAACACAAGCGGTATTGATGGAAGGTGTGATAGAGACCATGTGGATGGCATCAGAGAGGGAGGCTAGAAATAGAAAGGTGCTGCCAAGCCCCCAGTCTGAGATAGAGCACTGTGGATGGAAGGAGGATGGGAGGTTTGATTGCATATCCTAAGCCCCAGCTTCAATAGTGTATCAGACCACAGCGCGCGCACACACACACACACACACACACATATTGCAACGAAGAAGCCAACCCAGTAAACAGAAGTAAAGCAGCAATTGGGTGCAATTCAAGCACATTTTCTCGGAGACAGGGAGGGAGGAAAGAGAGGGAAGGAGCAGGTCTGAATGGGGGGGGGGGGGGGTGTCTGCGATCTTCCACTGGGAGACAGAAGAAGGGAGCACACGTGAAGGAGAGTGAGAGGACAGAGGATAGAAAACCTGGAAAGCTCAAGGTAAACGAATGGACAGACTGAGCATCTAACACAACCAGCAGGGAAGGAAGGACGTGAAGAAAGGTAGAGTGTTGAGAGAGGAGAGTGGATGGTGCCCTGAAATAGTTTTTTTCTCGACAGCCGCTCATCGTGGCTCCTCTCCGCGGCAGACATGACTCCGGGCGATGGACTGCGCCAGAATTAGCTTGGGGAACTAAGGCAGAGCAGCAGGTCTGACTGACTGACTGCAGCACACTGCTTCTGCCTCGCTGGGTGCAGAACGGCAGCTTATTTATTACTAGGGGGTCTGTGTGTCTGTGCGCATCCATGCATGTGAGCATGCGTATGTGTGTAGGTGGGGATTTTGATGGTTTCTTATAGTGGTTGGAGCCAGAGGAGCAGCCACTCTTATTACAATGCCATTCAGTAGACAGTACAGTGTGCAGCAAGCACTCGGTACACTGGTGTGGGGCGACAATCTACTGGAGTAAATGGGGGAGGGCAAATTCCAGCAGTGACGTTCGGTCATTGGGTGCAAGTGTATGTGGGGAGTGGAGAAGAGGGAGGGATCAGCTGGGTACAGTTTCTGTGCGTGCGCGCGTGCTTTTTGGGTCAGAGAAGGAAGAATACTCTGAAGGTGGGGAGTCCACACACGATGCAAGGGCAAGCTCTAAGGAGCGCCAATGGCAGGGCGTGCATCTGAGGTTGGAGGAGTGCCCTGGGGATAGGGCGGAGGACACACAGAGAGAGAGAGAGACAGGAGGGAGGCATAAAAGAAAGAGTAGAGGAGGAGAGAAGGAGATCATGGCTGTCAGATGGAGTGAGCTACAGCATATGCTATAGCGTCGTGGCGAGTGGTGCAGCAGGGGGAGGACGAGCATCACTGCACCGGGAGGAGGGGGGAGAGGGGGAGAGAGGGAAAAGGGGAGAGGCATACGGCAGGGCTCTGAAGAGACAGCACCTTCCTCTCTGCCTGGAGGACGGGACAGTACAGCCAGAGGACATATACACACGCTCATAAGGAGACCGAATAGCGGAGTCAGGTTAGTGGCTAGGGAGCAGAAGGATCCAGGTGAGGGGAGGTGTGGTGGGGGGTGGCTGCCAGGGGCCGATGTGCCTCTTCTGGGCAGCCATCAGTAGAGGAGAACAACGCATCCATCCGGAGGAGAGGGTGACCAGTAGACAGATAGAAAAGCCCACCATACCCAATTCTCCATACAACTGAGCCTGTCTTTCAATGACCATGGGAGAGTGGACCATCCTGGAGCGGCTGCTGGAAGCTGCTGTCCAGCAACACTCGACCATGATTGGGAGGTAAAGTTCCACTAACAATGTTTCCATTGCCTTGTTTGCCTGTGTGTGTATGTGTCTTTGTGTGTGTGTGAGTGTGTTTGTGGTTATAATGGGATGCAGTATCGCTCTCTCAGGTTGGTCCCACCAGTGACAAGCCTTTACACCACCTCCTTTACATCGCCCCACCCCTTCACTCTTTCGCCCTTCACCTCTTTCCACTTTCCTTGCTTGTCATCCATCATTAGTTAAGGGATGAGCTAATTGAACATCATCATCAATAGTAGGCTTTACTGGAGATCAGGTGTCCATTCAACAAGGCTCCTGTGTTTAAACCAGCTCTTGGACCTTTCATTAGTGGATGTCTACCTGTGGTCTTTACAGGCCCAGGAGAGAGAAGGATAAAGGGGAGGAGAGAGGAGGTGCAGAGAAAAGGGGAGGAAGGAAAGGGGATTTGGAGAGGGTGTGGAATGAGGACATTCTATCTTTGTGATTTTTTTCTCGTCTTGTTCAGAATGCAGTTTTTTGTATTTGTCTTCTGTAATTGAAAGTTTTTAGGGTCACACAACACAAACGATTGATTGAAACTTGAGCTTGTAATGTACAGTATATTTTAGCAGAATACAGAACATACATCTATAATGAAATGTACTTATTTAACTTTTGTCTGTCTTGTTCTTCTCTGATGGAAACTCTGTCTTGTTTCTTTTTGCCATGGCTGAGTGTGCGTCAGTAGCTCCTAGAGTCAGTGTTAGTAGCAGTGGGTTCTGCGTGAGTAGATGAGTCTTATTAGCAGTGGAGACATGCATTGGGGACAAGCTGCAACGGCTGTTTTTCCTCTGGTGGTGTGTGAAAAATGTGCTCCATCATCTGTGTGATTAGCCAAAATCAAAGTGTGATTTTACAACCATTAACCACAATCTCAGTGCTTTAGGGGGCGAATACAAACTATGACCTATACCAACCGGCACCCACTTTGCCATGTAGCATTGCACAGAGGTGATGGGTCAAATTAGATTTTTAAACCAAATGTGCTAAGCTCCACTTTTAGGCAAGCAACAGAGTAAGAAAAGGAGTCAAAAGGTTCCTAGCTTGTGCTCCTCAACACACAGACATGGAGGGAACTAGTGGCCTCTGTTCATTAACCTAAACCGCAGATAGTCCCCAGTCCCCAGCAAGGGCCTCAGTTATTCCCCATTCAACAGTGTATAGTGTGTGTGCGTGTTCATTTGAGTATCTTTAATATATCTTAAAGGGGTGAAACAAAACAGGTACATATCATGAAGACAAAAGAGAGTATCTTTCCCATCACATTTCCTTTGATTAGACCTCAAGCCAGGGCAGTTGAAATATTTAATAGCCTGACAGAAAAGGTGTAGGAAATGTGTAAGGAAGGAACTTAAAAACACGCTACTGCAGTCATTCAGCAGCAGCCTCTCTTCATTTTCTCCGCCACTTGTGTTTGTGAGCATTATGAATGCCCTGGTGGAGCTGTGTTGGCCTGTTTAATGCCGAATTTCTGACAGCTGCTGAGCACGGGTGCAAAAATAATAAGCTTCCCAAGATATTTAAACATAATATTCTGTGACAAACACAATCTAGAGTAGATATTTGCACACATTGTTTTAAATTCACTGCAAGTGATTCGGGTTGACTGTATCTATGCTCAATAAACACAAGTGCATAGATGCCTGTAGTGGCTATAGAGTCAAACTGTGGAGACAGGTGTAAAGTGATGCACAATGTGAGCAGGTCTAAAATCAGACCGGTCTCATTCTGGCATTTTAGACAATGATATATGCTGTACACATTTACAGAAGTGACATTCTTCATTTCACAGTTTGGACATGAGTTGGGCTATTTGTCAATACAGAGATAGTATCACTCTTGTAGAGTAAGTGCAACTGCGGTCTTTAAGGAGATAGTCATCCTATCAAGCAGTTTCCTCTGCTCTTTCTGGGGTAGATACAAACTGCTAGTTTCAGATAGAATACTCACGTGTGAGCACGCAGAAAGGCTAAAACACAACCTTTGCATACTTGTTCTCTTCCTGCCATTCTCACTCTCTCACACACATGCACACAACCTTGGTCTCCCCTCACAAAGCTGCAGAGCGCTTTCTGATAGTAATAAGCTGGGGCCATCCTGTATTCAATCACAGTTAAGCACCTTGCAGGTAGAAAGGAAAGTTGGTGTGTTGATGCATCATTTTTCACACTGCAATGCTGTGGTGGGTTCAGTGCCAGCGTGGAGCGGAATGAAAAAGAAAGGAGCAGAGAGGGATAACAAGAGTTTCAAGGGATCTTGGACAGATGAAACCGTAAAGAGAGGAGGATGGATGAAGGGCAGGAGAGGTACAAAATTAAATGCAGGGAGTTTTCAATCTGCAGAGAATCTGGCCTGTTATCTTGATCAGCAGCCTGAAGAATCGGTGTCATAGCTCATTACACTGGAGCAGAGAACTGACCCCGCTGCAGAGGAGACGGACAGGCAGGACACACGAGGAAAAAAATCTGCACAAACACTCACACACATTGTTCAATTGATGTAATTTGCAATACAAAGCATTTCAATAATAAATGGTGAAAAGTTGCTGTAGACCTAATGTATCATGTCCTGCACGTCATGTATATCTTGAACTTTGCGCCAAAATAAAGGACAAGAGTGGTACCATTTTTAGAGAGACATCATGCAAATTTTCAGCACCCAAGGGTGCCCAACTATACCATTGCTAATTGAGCGAGGGAGGAAGAGAGGGAGGAAGAAAGAACAGTCTGCAGTTTGATAGCCTGTCTGTTGTAATTGAATTCAGGCTTCTAATCTCTCTGCTTGGTAAGGTCTTCATTCATTATGTGCTGCCATCAGCAATTAGAGGGGCTTATTATAGAAAGGCGCTCTGGATGAGACAGGATAATATTTTCACTGTGCCTGTCTGCTAGATGCACACACTACTACTACTACAGAAAATGGTCTGGCTATGCTAACTGTCTCTTGATTAGAATCAAATTGCTGGTTATAGTCTTTGTTCACATAGAGACACGTTCATACAAAATAGGTTCTGAGTATACTATGTTATATAGTGTGTTTGTACTCTATGTGTGCATACAGTAGTTGAAGCATAAATGTGTATGCATCTATATCTGTGCGTTTTCTATGTGCGTCTGGTATGAGTGCTCACGGGCTGTATCACCCCTGAAGGCTGACAACAGCAGCTGCTAAGTGGATGACTGTGTGTGTGTGTGTGTGTGTGTGTGTGTGTGTGTGTGTTTGCTTCTGGGAGAGCCAATTCTTGCATGTCCAGCCAACAGCAGTTAGAGAGACACCTAGCGCAGCCAACACACAATACACTTCCAGGCTAGACAGCTCACATATCTACACTAGTTACAGACACAGTACAGTGACTGAGCCAAGGAGACGCAACATCAGAAATTAAACTACACATAAGAACATAATTTAACTTGTCAGAACAGAATCCTAGAGAAGCCCTAAATAAATCCCGAAAGCAACTTAAAACGGCAACCTTGTCAAGCAAAACACCTAAGTGGACATCACTCCACCATTTGCACCTGCAGAAGACTAGGTTGCAAACTTTCCAAAGCCTCCTGTTTAACTTGTAGTCTAAGACAGCTAGGAAATGTACACCTCAGAGCAGAAGGCGCACCTCAGAGTGGGCTCCACTTTACAAAATTATCCCAGAGATAAGATCCAGATTTTCTGATTCACCAGAGTAATGATCAGTCGAGCTCTTTAACTGAAAATCTAAATAATTTCTCCACTCTCAGACATGTGGAGCAGAGCCCATGAGAAAAGCACTAATCAAACATCAAGCAGTTCTGGACCAAGGAAGTTTTGACCATTCCAAGGAGTTTGAGAAGTTTAATGAGAGCAAACTGGTTTGTGCTCATGTTTGCTTTGGTGCAGGACTGTTTAAGCCTTTCATGATCATCTACTTTTTAAGGGATTTAAAAAGGTAATGTTGAGCTGTAGTTGCTGGATGAAATACGTTATTTAGTGAAGCCTGAGGGTAAACTTTGGAACACTGCAATTGCTCTGCATCTCCCATCCTCAATCTTCTAGACAAGACTCCACCAATGGCCTTCCAGACCCTAACAGCATACAGTATCCTCTTCAGGCTGGAAGCATTTCCTGCAGGATTTTTAGCTTCTAACGAGAGCCTAAACACTGTTTGATCATCTGCAGTGGACATTGAGTATTCTGTTGGTGTGGGCTCTCCTGCGCTAATTTCCTCTAATGTATGGACCCTTTCTCTCTATAGGGCTTAAAACACTGATGTTTGCACATGACCTTCTTCTCTAGAATTCTGCTAAAGCAGCACTCTGCTCCATGCTGATTATCTTGTTATACAGCAAAATGGCACATACTCAAACACACACACACACACACACCAACACACAGTCAAGCAACCATCCTCAACGTCACATTGCATCCAATGTTTTTGTAATATCTTCCAAACTTCTCTCAAACAGCACTACTAATCAGAAGACGCTGCGGTAAAGTGGTGCGCAAACACACAGACACATTGCAGCTAAAGCAACCCTACAGAGCGGAACAGATTAGATGGAACCCAATGGACTGTGTTTTATCCAGAGGAAACACAACAATGTGCTAGTCATAGCAAAAAGAACAACTAGACAAATATTGATTTGTTGTTTATAGTATAGTGTAATAATTGGTGTGTGTGTGTGTGTGTCATCAAACAAATGATGCAGACTAAGCACAGTGCAGCTCATATTATTTCGTGTTTTTTTTTTTATTTCATATGCTTTTAGCAAAAAAAAATATTTCCTCTTTCACTGTTATAGGTGGATTTGTTTTATTCTTCAAGCAATATATATGTTTTACTTTAAAACTTAGATATGTTTCAAAAAATTTATTTGAATCAGTTTCCGGTCGTGATGCTGACAAACTGACTAACTTTAATCTCTTCTACTGACTCCCCTGCATGACCTGACCTCATTAGATGCAAAGTACATTGTTTGTGGTGCACAGCTGGTGGGGGGCAAACGTTCAGGATAGCATAAATAACCTAAAGTTCTCTTTCATAGCATTCATTTCGTGTCTCGCCACCAGTCCCCCCCACACCCAGCACTGAGTGAGCCAACAAATGTGCTGCAAAAAAAGAGTGCCCATTACGATGCCAAACCTCTAGTAGTGTACCTGCAGACCTACTAGCGGCTGTGGGCCTCTACTAGTATAAGCAAGAGCAACAGCCCCCATTATTTATTGGGAAAGTGTCTGTTTTCTGAGTATTGAGACTGTTTTTCTTTTGTGCGGTCTTGCCCAAACACAAAGGGCTGATCTGAATTTCCAAAATGTGCAGTTTTGTGTACGAATTCATGATATTCCTGATGGTTTCCATGGGCACTTTTGTACCACATCATATTTGTGGTTTAGCAGTTCGGCACCGGTTGCTCCAACTCTCAACCTAAGCACACAACAATTTTGTTCCAATTTTGTCTGCTTTTGATAATGTTAAATTTCCGTCACTATCACACATGATTTAGACTTAAGTTCTTCACCACTTAGCCTTGTACACTTTAACCACGTACAAGGCTAACCCGTGTTAAAACGTTCAGTCAACTTCTCCACCAGTAACTGATTAGGGAAATACGATGTAAACAAAGCGGAACTCGCTAACCACCTACGCTGTTGCATAATGGGAAAGGTCAAGGTTCAGGAATATGGTGAATACTGTGTCTTTAATATAGCGTTTTCTAGACACCCAAAGAGCTTTACACTGTAGGGCGGACACCCACCTGGGTGATACTACGGCAGCTATTTTGCGCTGAACATGCGCACCACACATCAGTTTATGACCTACTGAGAGCCACAAGAGGCAGGAGAGGGGATTAACTAGCCAATTGGGAGCTGAGGAATGATTAGGTGGCCAGAATTGATATAGGGCCAGAGTGGTAATTTAGCCAGGACACTGGGGTTACAGTGTCCGGACCAGTTTAATTTTGCTATATGGGCCTACTCTTTTCGAGAAATGCCATGAGATCTGTAGTGACCACAGAGTCAGGACACCCGTTTAACGTCCCATCTGAAAGACACACTCTGTCACTGTACTGGGGCATTGGGCTGCCAGAGACCTGAGGGTAGAGTGACCCCTGCTAGTCAACCACCACCTCCTCCAGTAGCAACTGGTTTCCCATTTAAGGGCTAACCAGGACCAAGCCCGCATAGCTTCAGAGGGAAGCCGGAAGTGGAACGCAGGGTGCTATTACCATTCCACCAAATGGTGTTTGCCCACTGTGTGGCTGTCAAACCCTACAAACGGCAAGCCGAAATAGCAGACATTGATGGTGGAAAACGCTTTGCCTTTCTCCAATAAATTCTGCAAAAATGACAAAATTGTTAATAGAGAACACTGAAAAAGAATGGCATTATCTTGGGGTTGTAATACAAAAACTGCAATTTCTTAAAGTATAAAAGATAATGAAAAATGTTTTAAAGGTCGACATTATCGACCTTCCCTGTAATTTCCACACCCATTGCAAGTAAGATTGGAAGTTGGACTACTTGTAACTGTCCTTGTCAACGTCATTTTTCCAAAGCCGATTGCGAAGAGGTACAAGAACTCACTATATCAAATATACGTGAGATACGAAAAAAACACCTTACCAACCTGCCCATCAGCACGAGCATACAGCATGTGACATGACTTTACCCAAGTTCATTTATCGAAATAGTAAAAAGTTATATTTAACGCCTGTATTTCTATAAAACATTGAAGTAGTATTTGTTTTAGTGGGTAAGCAAGTAGGCTATGTACTCTGCAAGTTTTTTTGTTACTTGTGTCAACCTTTAAAAACAAGTTTTATGAGCAATATTAAATAATAAAAAAATCATTATGTTATCGCAAGACAACAAACCCACCTTGTTATTTCACCCGTATGCATTTTTCCATTTGTACATGCACTGTACTGCATCCAACTCCATGTCCCATGTAAAACAGTTTCTGGTTGAATGTGGACAGTACTGAGCCCTTTGCGTTGACATCAGACAACAATACATACATCTATTTTTTAACATGGATGGGAGATTGTGGCATCACCGATTTCAGCATTGTCAATACTTTCCCCAACTTGGATTCCTTAAGACTTTCGATCTGTTAGAAATGTCACACTTAATGAGACTACAACAGTTGACAGAGTTTATGTTGCAATTTGTGCGGGGTCATGTCGTATAATGCCTGTACTAAACTGTAGGAGAGTACCAGTGAGCAGCAGAAGTATCATTACTATGAGCTCAGAAGCCTGAGCACTTTATCAGTTAGGTTGCTTGCATCGGTGGGGCGCATAAACATGACCATCACTCACAGTGACAAGAAGGGAACCACACTGCACCAGGGGAACTGCAGTCCTGTACATGTGAAGGCACGTCAGGGACTCTGAAACCAGGTTGTGATTTCTCAAATTTCCATGGGGGGATGGGGTTGGGGGGTGGATTCTGATGATGCCTATGAGCACTGTTGGCAATAAACCAGTCAGAATAGGTCCTGAAATTGTTTTGTTATTTATATGTTTACGGAAACAACGTAAACACATGTTTTTATGTTTGTCTATAATTAAAGACAGTCCTTAATTGAACAACCAACTGAACAATTTAAAAGTGTCATATGAAAGTGTCCAGTATTATTTGAAAGTTGATACCTTGTAATTTATTAAAGTGTGCTAATTTGTTCTGTTAGGACAATTGCAAATATTAAATATACACTCGGCCTAAGTGTTCATCATATTTTAATTAATCTTTAAAATGTAATACGTCAATAATTTCCAATGTTAGATATTTGAAACTGGATATTCATTGAACAATATGTCCGTCATGTCTGGGCGAACTTTTGAATGCAAGTGTTCCCTTTGCAAATGCAAATTTACCTGCTTAACCCTAAACTGAAATCTGTGTGCACTTCTGGTGTATGTGTAATGGTGGAATTGTGCACACAAATTTGACTAATCTAGCAATCCTTCCTATCCCATCCAAAGAGATATTTTAGGTTTAACCCAAAATTGGGTGGCTCGTTGAGTCTTATGCAAAGCATGAATCATATGATACTAGCTACCGAGTTAAAAAATAAAGAAAGCTAGGAACTTGCTTGGCTAAATATCAATCAGATTACTTTCAAATAGGACTTGTTCTCAAGCAAATATTTGACTGATTACGGTGGTATCAAGATTTCTCGTATGCCTGCTTGGCTTAGCCTATATATTTTATATTGCAAATGCTAGCGATAGATGATCAAACAACCTCTCCAACTCTCTTAGTGCTATCTATGTTGCTCTTACTGAGGCCCTGTCCAAGTAGCCGTTTTTGGTTTTTTTATCCGCTATGGCCTTTCGTCCACACGTAAACAACGTTTTCGTCACAGAAAATTGAGGTTTTGGAAAACGCTGGCCAAGGTGGATTTTTTTTTTAAAACGCCGTTTTCAGTGTTTATTTGTGGACAGCAAAAACGCTCAAAGCCAGATGTTTTCCTTTGCTACATCACAGTATGCTCCGTTAACTCCTTTGTTTACACTTAGCCAAAAAACGATCAACGGTTTTCTTGGCAACCCCAGACGCACCTCTTTTTTTCAGGCTTCTGATTGGCCAACATGGTTTGGCGTTGTCTTGACAGCGTTTTTTTTTGTTTCGTGTGGACGAAGATTTTTTTTAACCTTGCCTCTGTGGCCAGAGATTTATTTTAAAAACGAGGGAGAAAAAAACTTAGTTTTTAAAAATACCCAGCTACGTGTGGATAGGGTCTAAGAGTTTTAGTAGGCTGGACAAACATTTGTATGGTATGGAGGACCAAAGCTGGCAACATTTTAAATAAATACATAAATAAATATGTGACTCAAAAAATGAAAATGCCATGGATTGTATTTTCCTATGTATTTACATTTCTTTATTGCTTTTTACAATTCCTTATACATTTGCTTTGCATTTCCCCTTCTATATACTTCCAATTAACTTTTTTACTGTATTATTTTCTTTATACATTTCTTCAGAAGTTGCTTTTTACATTTCATTTTGGGGTTTCCTTTTATCAGAATCAGAATCAGAATCAGAAATCCTTTCGTCTCACAGCGGAGAAATGTACATTGTTGCAGCAAAAAAAGTGGACAGTGCAGATAAAAGGTAAAATAAACATATTAAATAAAGAGACAAGCACACGTAATAAAATCACATCAAATAAATACACATCCATGGTAAAATAAGTAGCAACATTATAAAAACAATGTTAAGCTGTAAAGTGTATAAATATATATATTGCACATAAGTATGGTGGTCTATCAGGGGCCATGATGGTTGTACAGTCTGACTGCTGCAGGAAGGAAGGACCTGCGGTATCTCTCCGTGAGACACCGCGGGTGAAGCAGCCTGTCACTGAAGAAGCTGCACAGTGCAGACAAAGTGCCCTCGAGGGGGTGGGACATGTTGACCAACAGGGATGACAGCTTGTCCATTAATCTCCTGTCTCCCACCACCTCCACAGTGTCCAGAGGGCTCCCCAGGACAGAGCTGGCCTTCTTAACCAGTCTGTTCAGTCTCTTCCTGTCAGCAGCAGAGATGCTGCTGCCCCAGCAG
>JAVQIZ010105959.1:0-17028 GCA_036023535.2 Galaxias brevipinnis
GCCATCATCGGTGTGTGAGTGTGTGAGTGAATGGGTGAATGAGAGGCAACATTGTAAAGCGCTTTGGTTCCATTCCGGTTGAAAAGCGCTATATAAATGCAGTCCATTTACCATTTACATGAACTAAAACACAGGAGAACCAATTAACACAAACCAAACCAGGTTGTCAGCACCTCTAAGTCTGAGGCCATGGTTCTCTGCCGGAAAATGGTGGAGCGCTCTCTCCGGGTTGGGAGTGAGTTGTTGCCCCATGCGAGGGAGTTCAAGTATCTCGGGATCTTGTTCACTAGTGAGGGAAAAATGGAGCGTGAGATTGACAGGCGGATTGGTGCGGCATCAGCAGTAATGCGGGCGTTGTACCGGACCATTGTGGTGAAGAAGGATTTGAGCCGAAAGGCGAAGCTCGCGATTTACCAGTCGGTCTACGTTCCAACTCTCACCTATGGTCATGAGCTTTGGGTAGTGACCGAAAGAATGAGGTCGCGAGTACAAGCGGCTGAAATGTGTTTCCTCCGTAGGGTGGCTGGGCTTAGCCTTAGGGATAGGGTAAAGAGCTCGGTCATCCGGAGAGAGCTCAGAGTAGAGCCGCTGCTCTGTGGCGTCAAAAGGAGCCAGATGAGGTGGTTCGGGCATCTGACTAGGATACCTCCTTCCGGGCACGCCCTACTGGTAGGAGACCCCGGGGTAGACCCAGAACACACTGGAGAGATTCCATATCTCATCTGGCCCGGGAACGCCTTGGGATCCTCAAGGAAGAGCTGGAAAGCGTTGCTGGGGATAGGGACGTCTGGACTACCCTTCTTGGCCTGCTGCCACAGCGACCAGGCCCCGGATAAGCGGCGGAAAATAGATGGATGGGTGGATGAAAAACCAGGTTGAAAATATAACTGCAAGCAATGATAGCAGTGGCCGGCTGTGAAAAAATAATTACAGGAAAAAAAGAAAAAAGGACAAATTCGGTTGTTATGGTCATAAAACTCTCAGTAAATGGAGGAGGTTGCATACCCACCAACCTACATGACCTTAAGTATCCTATATAGCAAAATTAGACTGTTAAAGTACTGTGTCTAACAAGTTTTTTTGTCATTTAGTTTTAAGGCCTCAAATAGTTCACATGAACTGACTTCAATGAGTAGACTCAATAAGATGACTGTAGAGTATCATTTACTTGCGTAAGTGCAAACAGTGGCCGACGTTTGTTCATTTACTTCTTCATCATGATTCCAGCAAACACTATTCGGAGGGAAACAAACATGCTCTGACCTTATTCGCAGACACATCATACACAGTCACTGTGTCAAATCTAACAAAAGTACAAACCGATACCTGCGTTTACAGCACTTCATAACTCTTTACAGAAACATGATAACAAGGAAACATGATGATAACAAGTTAACATTAAGATATCCTACTGTCCATATTAATAAGCAGAGTTACTCGCCAGGCATGCTGGGAGTTACGGTCGACGCTACATTACGTTGATTAGTCATGTTTCTTCAAGTACAAAAATGTCTGCCATGCGCGGGGATGACGCCCAACTCCAAATAAATCTGGTAATCCAGCTAAGAACGTATAAACCTCTATTTGTTTGATGTGACAAATTTGGTGTTCCAAACGGTACAATTATCTGCCTTGCAATGCTGATTTGACACCTCGTTACATAATCATTAAAAAAGTCTATAGATTTACACAGTAACTTCGCTACTGTTCACATCTCACAACAAGGTTACTTGCCACGTTTCTGTAAAATTTTTGGAATTAGCACTCACAAACTTAAAACTGACAAATATTTCAATGAGCTTACTCAATAAAACGTTCTCGGTCACGGTTGCAAGAAGATTCCCGCCCATTGACACTTGAGGGCGGATCCGACACTGTCCACTACTATGTGAGAAGAGTATCAGGTAAAAAAGAAACTACTAGTGGCATTAAAACAAATTGCGTTAACACGTTAAAAGAAATATGCGTTAACGCGCTAATACTTGCTACTAACTTAGAGAAAAGCATTTTGGTGCAGTGTGAGCTCTTATTATGACTGTATCGCCAAGCTTGATTTTGTGTGAAAAGTAGACCATCTGAGGATGATATACAGCAATTTTGAGTTAATTTGGTTTTATGGTTTCAGAGGGGTTAGTTCAAATCCAACCGATGCATTTATAAACTTGGATATTTATGAGAAAAATACGTTTTTAAGGTACTTTTTAAAAAAACTTTAAATCGTGATATGAATCATAATACAAGTTAAAAATCAATATGTACAGTACTGTTTACAGCAATACACTTTGATTCACTGTGAGCTAAATTTTTTTAATATAAAAAATCCCCAACTTGTTTCTGTAGTAGACCATCTGAGGATGATATACTGTGATTTCAGTGTAATTTGGTTTTATGGCCTCGGAGGAGTTGATTGAAATAGATATGTGTCAAAGAGTTAAGTTCCACCAAAAAAATCACAAACCTCTGATATTTATAAAAAAATTCAGTTTTTAAGATAACGATCGGAGATATTGCACACTTCATGTCATTAATGTTGGAATATTTATATATATATATATATTTTAGATGAGGATTGTTCAATGAACCAGTGTGATATAACAAATTGAATGTACAGTGGTGATTACAGTAAAATATTTGGATGCGCTGTGACCAAATGTTTTGGAGATATCAACAAGATATTCTAAACATTTGATGTTGAGCATCTGAAGATGCTATCCTGTAATTTTGATGTGATTTGGATATGTGGTTTTGGACCTGGACCCTTTGGGTTAGACCATCAGTTTTTGAAAAAAACTGAGTAATGGACTTCTTAATTTGTAATGGGTGCCAGTATATGAAAGTTTCATCTTACTGCAATGGACAAATTCTAAAGATTTCAGAGCTGTAACCCTAATGGTCTATTTTTAACTTTGAACTGCTGCTATAGCGCCACCAACAGGAACAATGACATGGCATGGCATGGGGTGTAGTTTTGAGAGGACCTGGACATGTGCCAAATGTTGTGCATTTTTAACCATGGGAAGTAGGATATTTGGGGGAATAATAATAATACTAACGATTACAATAGTTGACGAGTAGAGGTGAAACTAATGCAAACTAGATTGGGCATGTTAAACCATGCCATGTGACAATTACAATATGTATTAGCCTGTCAACATGTGTAAAACTCAATGTTCCATCGATGTACTGCTGCTTTTTCATTATTCC
This sequence comes from Galaxias brevipinnis, assembly GCA_036023535.2. Lineage (NCBI taxonomy): Eukaryota > Metazoa > Chordata > Actinopteri > Galaxiiformes > Galaxiidae > Galaxias > Galaxias brevipinnis. The sequence goes on from JAVQIZ010105959.1 coordinate 3,205, forward strand.
ACTACTAAAGAAGCCTTTCCCACTAGCCCTTTTAATTAAGACTTTCTTTGAAGTGGAGTTTTTCGTTTTCCAGAGCTACAGTAAAGGTATAATTAGTGTAAAATCGCAAACAAGCCTACCTGTCCATTAGAATTGAGTATTGAGATAATTTTTTATCACATATTACATAACTGTGTGTTTTGCTTTGTGGTTAATATGGAAGAGAAACAGGATGAAAATGTACTCAGCTAAAATGGCTGAAATAAATCTGTAATGGAATGATGAGTAAAAACCTGTGCCTACTATTGGTGTGTCTCTGTTCTCACCACAAGTCTCCCTTCCTTTGACAAAGTAAAGGACAATGTGCGATGGCATCTCCACTGACCTCGTTTCCATACATGTGTGGTTGGGGTATAAGGAACGGTTGCCCCTGGATTCTCCACAAAACAGGATGAAAGGCGTGGTGTGCAGGGGACCACACTCAAATGCCACGCCCCCACCTTCACATCGGTTCTGCTCAATAGGAATTATTTCCATCAAAAGTTATTATGCGGATAATTCTGTTTCAGTGGCCCTACAGATTAAACTGCCTGGGTATGGGTCACAGTAAAATGTGGTAACTTCTTAAGTTGACTGGTGGTATTTGTGGGCCTGTTGAAAGTGTAATTTAAACATAAATTATTTAGCAGTCCCTTTCACATTGTCTTGATTACGGGTCAGCCCATAAGGATGGACAGCACGTCGACATAACAGAGCCTCTAGCTAAGCAACAGTTTTGTAATCTGTGATAGAAAAAGGATAAAAATTCTTAGCCTCACCTGCAAATCACATTAATTCCCATGCACGTTGGCCACGGCAAGCAGGACTCTCCTAACCAAACTCTTTATTGTTCATGTCTTCTAAGGACCATGGTGTACCCTGTTTTGTTCAACTGCATCAACATGGAGGTTTCAGGCTAACACTGGCTTTAAATTAGTTTGTGAATCTCCTTTATTGTTCAGTGGTAGAGATCGGCCATTGTTGGCAGCCTCGGACTTTCTGAAGGACCGTTTTTTCACCGTGGCACAGAACGAAAGCTCTGCAAACCCCAGCTGAGAGCCACTGCAATCAGATGTTGGGGCACAAACCACAGAGAGCGGGACCATGTGAGGCGGACCACCCACGAGAACGCCTACATCAATTCACCGCAGCTGGAAGAGACACATTATTGGAGCATGGGAACCAAACGCCAGTCACCAGCCAGAACGGTTTAGCCCTACTGTAGGGATATTTCTGGTATAGTTAATAAGGATGGTCGCACTATACTCATGGTGCAAGCACATGTTGTCTTTGCGTAGGCCCCTTTGCCTTCTCTGCAAAGCAGCCCTGAGCCTTTGTTTGTCCAAGCTTACTCCCCAGAGGCTTAAAGGCATGTGACACAATTCTGAAATAGTACAAGGGGGATTTTATTTATTTAATTAAATAACTGCATTTGTAACACCAATAACAGGATATTCTCATCAAGTTTTCTTGTTCACAATAAAAAATAAACCACACATTTAAAACATTTAAAACTGAATGACCAAATGTTTGTTTAGTTTATTAGTTTATTGTATATTTTGGAATGACTCAAAGGAATAAAGTGTTGAAGACAAGTAACATTTAAAGTAAATACATTTTTGGAATTATGAAAAAACAATGACTATAATTTGACTGGATTAAATTTGCACCATGTGTGCTAAATCCTATCGAGCCAGACAAAAATATGATTGGATATTTGTTGAAGTTTGAAATAAGCTAGATGTTTTACAAATGCTTCTTTGATTAACATGTCCCTTTTCCATTTGTTATTCCCAGTTGACAACCGTAAAGGTCTGTAAATGTGGACCATAAACTCTGACACCCTCACCCCGTCACTGTCAACAACGTAGGGAAAAGAATTTGGTTCAAACGTTGAAATCCAAAGCTAAAGTATTCGATGGAGATGTTTAGGTTAAGTAACCCCCTGGGTTAATAAACTAAACAAAGGTAAACCGTGCAAAACGGCCGCAATGAAAGCCAGGCTAAGTAAACGCAGCGGAGTTTACAAGAATCATTTAGAGGGAGGTGGGGAGGATGCGTGAAACTTTAATGTTAAACAGGTGATGAATGTGTTCTTTACCCCAATAAAGGCTCCAAAAGAGAATCTGGGGGAGCAAAGATGGTTGAGAATTTGCCACATTACACTGTTACATTCAGACAGACTGACACACTAACACAGATTTAGACGTGTAAAAATCACATATCCAGCATGTGCTTGGTCATAACTTACCAAGTAAATCAATACAATCAGAACAGAACAGCTAAATCAGTACACTGCAGAACAGTATGTCAATTTCAATCTTGCATAGCAATAGTACAGTGGAGTAGTACTGTACTGTAAAAGTTAAATGTTAAATAAATAAAAAAAAATTTAAAAAAAGATGATGCACTGTTTTCTCGCCGCTTGCAGTTTATCTAATTTCAAAGATTATTAAATGAGTGAATTGAAAGTTTGTCTTGCTTTTGGTAACTTATTGGATTCCTTTTTTTCCCTTTTGATTTTCAGCATGGAGAAACAAACCCTGCACATGGAGCGAGTCCAGAGAAAACATGAAGCCTAAAAACAACAAAAGAGTTCTTTTTAACTTCTTCAAATCACATCTCCCAATAAAAGCTGTACAAACATACCCTGCCACTAGCAAGCGGCTGCTGTCCAATGCGTTTCAAAGAAAAAGGACTCTCTTTCCAAAGGGGAGCTTTTGGGCCTAATGAAAACTTCACCTTAACAGAAACAATATAAAGCGCACCAGCCAAACAGTGCTGCTTCGGTGTTTTCTTAGGCTTGAGCCCCGTCCAGGTCATTCCCAGTAGATATGTCTATAAACAGCCAAAGGTTTTCATGGGTAGCCCATAGTTTGCCGCCATCACATTTTTAAGGGGGTTAATGATGCAATATAGATTTGAAAGATATCAAATATATGCTAGTGCTTGCAATAAACTGCATCCTTCTGGGATCTACACCATAAACCCTTAGAATAACAGTGAAAGAAAATCTGAGGCCAGCTGAGAGGGTGCAGGTCTTTGACCAAACACTGGACATCTATCTATCTTTCAGGCCCTCCTGGGGGACGACAAAGCAGGCCCAACGGCGCTATGAAAAGGGTGGTCTGTGAATGGTTACTATTCAATTTGTATTTGGTTCCCCACTGGTCGCAGAGCCGAGATCAGAGGAGAAAGTGAAAACACATGGCCAGGGTCAGTAGGATCAGAGGACCACCACACACACACAGGCAGGGGGAAGGAAAAAGCCAATGGGAACTTGTGTGAAGAAATGGATTGAATAAACAGAGTCTGCAATCGCCTGCACCCTATTATCCTATAATTTACACTGCATGGGAGCTTGGAAACGTAGGCTATTAGATACGCACATAGATTTCCACTGAAAAGTGGCGTTTCACACCTCCTGCCAATCAAAAGGCCCGGCGTTATAGTCCGAGACAGGTTTTGAATTCTTTCAGACCTAATATGTTTGTTTTAAATATCCTGGCAAAATGATTACATCAGCGGCAAACTATGTCCTCGGAAACGGCCTGTCTTTTGAAGTTTCCAGCAGCGAAACAAGATTTTAATTACATGATAACTTTGAAACTGTATTTGGATAATAAACAGTCTGGATTAAACAAGGAAGTATGAGGCTAGGTTAAAGAATTGGTCATACCTTGATAAAATAAACTAGAAAGGGGAGCACAGCCAAGCAAATAAGTGGAAATGAAGAATTAAGACACTGCTTTTGGCATGGTCCTTTGCTTTGGCTTTCTCCCTCAGTCTTGATGAATAGCAGCTCACGTTTTCCACCTCACTTTAATTAGTGCTTTGTGGACTTCTCTGCCTCCACTTCAATGCAAAGTAGAGCCAATGAGGTCAGTGCTATAGTGAAAACATGTCTCCTAGCTCTGAGGCTGGTTAATGCCTGCTGGCAGGTCCAGAGCTATCTCGCCACTGTGCCAACACGTTCTCCCTCCTAATGCTACTCAGAGACCAGCCATTCATCCCATTCCTGCCACGGCACCTGTAATTGCTCAATTATGAGTGACACTGACACCACAACATGTTTTGTTAAGCAACATATACGTCACACTACTGTTTGCAAAGGACATAGCTAATCAAATTAAAATGATCAGATTTTGAGCTCTTACAGTGTGTTCTTTATAGAGCTTTCCTGAGTTTCCTGGAGTGAGTGGTCCCAACACTTTTTTGTGAATGTGTAGTAAGGTTACGCTTAACCTGGTTTAATTTAAGACATTCAGTAGGTCTGCAACTGTGTTTTACATTAGGCTAACTAATCATTTTGCCCTAGCCACAGTATGGGGATCTCTAAATGTTATTTGGTACACACTAGAATTATCATTGCACTTCAGTATTGTTTTGCATTTCAGCAAACACATTTTGAAGATGAGCTATCAGCTTTGTGGGATCTCCTTCCTCAGTGATTTCGTGGCTAGGCTAATTGGAGTCAGTGCTGTTCCACTTTGGACCCAGAACGATCGAGGTCTCTGATCTGTTTGGTTTGATGGGCACCGCTGTAGGTTAACCGGTCTTTGAGTCTCTCTGCTTATTTACCCAACAGCTGGGCAAATACCCACAGCCCTTCTGCATTAGAGCTCCGTTTTAAACATTTAGGAAAGAAAGGACTGAATGTTTATGCCTCCATCTTCCCTCACATCTGCAGTTAATATCTTTTGTAGACTTTACGTAGAAAAGGGCCCAATCTTGTTATGACAGAGATATTTTGAACTTTTTAAAGATTAATATTGTTTGCTTTTGCGCACACTCCCTTCAAAACAACCTTATAGACCGGAGCATAAACCTGAGACTGAATTGGACTACTCTGGCAAATTAGACATTGTTTTCAATTCATCTGTCATTTACATTATTCATTGGGGAGTAAGTCTTACGTTTTTCTTCAACATGGCCTCCGTTCCCCTTTTTCGCCCTATCATAGATGTACTTTCCAGAGTTATTTAATAGATTGCCAAATTTTGGAGGAAGCATATTGGTTTCTCATTCTTGCACATTTGACTCCATCCATAAATCCGCAATACATTCCTCTTTAAATCAAAATGAGTTTTTCATGTGTAAAGATTTTTTTTAGACTGTGTTTAGATGGTTAATAATACCGTTGAACTACTGCCATGTTACAACAAAAATGTAACCCAGTGTGAAAGCTATACAGTATAAAACCTTTTATGGAATTCAGGAAAATACATTTTGAAATGGTGTCCAAAATTGAATGCAGTTAATTGGCTGCCCAATTGTTTTGGTTAGTTGCGGGAAGGGATATCTTGGAGCTGTAACCGTGCAAGCCCCTCTTTCCATGAAGCATACAGCATTTCACAGGATTTTGTTTTCTTAATAATAATAAAAATAGTGATCCAATCAAAAGCAAATCATTATTTTTATTCTTTACAAACATTCTTTCGTAAGATTAAACACATTTACTATCTTACTTGCAACAAGAATGTCATAACTCCTTTTGCATCTTCAGAAACATATTTAGCTTCTGTCTGATTTATGTTCCTAACAAGTTAAATGTAGTACACATTTAGGAAATTTACAATTTTTTTATCCAAATAAGAGGATCTTGGGATAAACACCAACAAGAGAAAAGCTTACAAGCAAGACAAAAAAAAGTGTAGTGAAAAAGGGGAGAACAAAGACCTATTGGCTTGACCAATGAAGAAGGGTTTGAATTATACATTAAACAAACTAATCCTAATGAAAAATATGACTGCAGGACATTACAAAGGCTTCATTTAGCCATAAAATGTAGTTCTATAATGAAGTAAAAAATAATAATAATAATAAAAAAGAGTATGGCATTTCATGAGTAGGGCTGGCTTGAATGTTGAGGACATACATAAACTTCTTTTGAATGATTCTGTGGGAAGGGGACAGTTTGCCCTTGAAACAACTGAAAAGCAGCCCAGAGCTTCTGGCAAGAAGAGAACAATGCAAAGCTAATAGAACCATATGAATCTAGGCCTCCAGCCACATGCACACTGGCACTCATACCAAAGAGTGCAGCATACGCCTGCGACCCATTAAAATGTAAATCAAGCTGTTATTTTGCATTTTCAAGGGACTACAGTCCTTAAATACATATCTATGTATTATGTGTATATTTTCTAAGAATCATATACAGTGAGTTGAACATTTCTCACAAATCAAGCGTAAATACAGTAAATTAATTAGGTGGCATGCAACTTCTTTCAGTGAGTAACACAAAATAAAAACTAAAAAAAACATCACTAGCTAAGAACATTATTCTTTTTTTTCTTTTTTTTAAACCATGCTCATCTGTTTTAATTTCACTGACATAGTGACATACATCATTCTTATTTATGATGAAATTTCAGTTCTAGGCATGTTTGCATGTCTCCTATTTGGTTAATAATGTAAATGCATTGGAAAGATAGAAGGGGTAAAATTTTTGACAGCTCATGCATTCTTATGGATGTTGCTGTGTGTAAGTTAGACAAGTACAAATACAGAGCGATAGGGGGAGTGTGTGAATGTAAAAGAGAGAGAAAGAAAGAGCAAAAGATAGAGAGAAAAAGTGTATTGATGGATTGTGTGTCTGTCTGTTTGTTTGTTTGTTGTGTGTGTGTTTGTGTGTGTGTGTAAGGGAAAGCAAAAGACAGAGATAGAGAGAAAGCTGCAAACTTGCCACAAATGATTTAGAAAGTCATCTTTTTTCTTCCCATTGGCCAAGCAACATGTGGTGCTCATAAACATAATGGAGACTTTTAGAAGGGCTTTGTCAAGTAACACACACACACACACACTCGCACACACACACACACACACCGTGTGCCACAGTGCTGCGGGAACACCAAAAGAATAACGTCTTCACCAATCTTTCTAAAAAAGCATATTACCTCTTTTCTAATGTTGATGAAAGAGATTCTTAAAGAGTTCTTGGGCAAGCAGTTCTAGGTTCTCCACATCAAAAAATTCCTATAAAATATAGGAATAGTGTGTCTGCATCCAAATCTTAGCCATTCAATTATTACGTTCAAATTCAGAATATGTTAACTTCATACACTAATTCATACCTGTCATTCATTACTATTTGCTACTTGTTGAAATTAATAAAGAAACTGCCTTTTCCCAGACTACTAGGAAATGCTGTGAGGTGTGAACACTCAAGCCTCTTTCTTGGTAGAGTGCTAAACCTGTGAAGATGAGCTGCCTTTACTGTCAGTCCCCAGAGAGACCCAAAGTGGAAGTGTCCATGTGGGCCTCAAACAATGAGCTTGGCTCTCCAAGCGGTCTGTTCCGCTTCCAAACTCCAATCCTCCCAGTCCCGGCTGGTCTGTCGCTGACTCTGTGGCTGCTCTTAATTACTTTTGATCATTTTTTATTGTGTCAACTTGTGTGGCAAACATAAGGCAGCTGATAAAGATTTAAACATTTCTGATTGCTGTGAAACCTCTCCCCACCCCTAATGCTGCACTATATTTCCTAGCATCTTTCTATACTTGACTGCGTGTGCCCACTACATCTGGCATGCGCAACTCAGCAACATCAACAGTCAGGCCACACAGAATATCTCATAATTCCCTCATACTGCTTTACGCGACAGGCTATTTGTGCCAGTCGGTGTGGTCCTCTATGACCAGCTAACTGTATCGACTTCTAATAAAATAGGACTGTCAGTCAGGTTTCACGCTGAGACTTGTAGCATTAGCTCTCGCCTCACACATGCTGTAGGTAATGGGGGGAAACCACAACTTAAGACCACTATCAGTGGGGTATAATTTTTCTAAACTGTTCTTTAACCCGCATTATGTTGAACGCTTGTATAAACGAAACCAGAACCATATTCTCATGGCTTTTCTCCAACAGCTCGGAACCCCTTAATTATTATTTGAACAGAGTTTAGCCTAGTACAGAGGAAGCCCCAACCTCGCCACCCACACAGAGCAGCATATAGCTGGAACCACTGCTAGTGTCATCAGGTACTACATTCTGAGAACCCCTCCCTCTCTCGATCCTTCTCCTTCTAATGATAAATAATGAGACATGTCTGTGTGTGAGTGTGGGTGGGTGTGTGTGTGTGTGAGGTGGGGGTGGGGGAGAGCAAAGAGGAGCTGCTTTCTATGTGTGAGTGCACTCAAACTAAAGGAGAGATGGTGGTCTCCCCCGTCAGCAGACAGCAGCCTCCAGGGGGGCGAATGAGCCTGCTCTGTCAGGTGTCAGTGGACGCTGGCTGACCATGGAGGTCAGAGACCCAGATAGCCAGCCCTGGTCAGACCCCTACTTAGCAATGCCCCAAGCCCCCATGGTCAGTGCATCTGCCACTGGCACTGCCCTAATCCACCACGATGGTGTGCAGCGGTGTGTGTCACTGTGTGTATGGAGACAAATTCTTGAGAACAACAGAATTGCTAAGGGACCATTGGTGTTAGGCATCCATAAAGACTGACCACTGGACCAGAGGACAATGTGTGTGGTAGCTGGACTATAGGCCACAAGCTGTTATGCAATTAACCAACAAAGGCTCAAAGGAAGGGTTGAACACACAAATAATAACAGAAAACTAATTAGATTCCACTGTGTATTTTAAAGAGATATACGTATATAGTTCTAATGGAAAATATACAGTAAGTGCAAATATTTTCCTACAAGGTTGACTAGACTGTGTCTAAAAACTCCACACCTCAAAAGAAGATGTTGCAATCAGTGCCTGTGTGTCATACGCAGCTGTGAAATGTGCACAGGACGGATTGAGAATTGTTTTCTCGATACTCCGCTGTTTTGGAGGGGGTTGAGAGGGGATACCACAGAAAATGTATCCAGCGTTTCTGGCGGTGTAAAACTTGAGCAGGCTAATTAAGCAACCACAGTGAATGAGGGAAATGACTAGCAGACAGGGTAGCCTTATTAGTAGCTCTACTATTGCTATAGATTTTGACAGGGTCCCTGATGACTCTGGGGGTTCAAAGGCCACTTGGGCCGGCACATGGCCAGCTGCTGGTTGTCGCGTGGTGCACTGCAGGTTACAGTATGATATATTTTCGCTCTGGATCGTAAGCAAAGAAAACTATATAAAAACGTAAAAATAAACGTATCACGTAAGAATCTAAACTGTAATAGTATAGAAGAATAGTTATATGCTGTATAGGTAATTATAATAATAATAATACATTTTATTTATATAGCGCTTTTCTGACACCCAAAGATGCTTCACAACATTTACATAGATAACATGGCAAAGAAAAAATATGTAAAACGATAGAGGGAGAACGGACAGAGAGCAACAAAAGTTGAAACAATAAGTATAACAAAAGGACAGTACAGCAATAGAAGGATAGGACCGGTTTCTAAACAGAGCTGGCAGGGTAAGGTGAAAAGATTTTAAGGGTTTAAGGTGGTTTAGAAAGAGAGAAAGTGAGTTAGAATTGTGAATTAGAGGAGGCAGAGAGTTCCTTAGTTTAGTTGCTGCCCAAGAAAATGCACGCTCCCCAAATTGTTTTAGTTTTGCTATGAAAATGACCAGGAATGAGGAGGAACGTAATGTCCAGGTAGGATGGTAGAGTTGGAGAAGGTCAGCAAGGTAGGGAGGGGTTAAGTTATGTAAAGCTTTGTTGGTGAGGAGAAGGATTTAAGTATTTAAGTGTAGACAAAATTATTTTAGAAGCTAGGTTTTTAAGGTACAAGGACAAGGTATTTAACTGTCTCAAAACTCATAAGAAACTTTCCAAAAGCCCATAGTTGGTTAACCTTGTCTAGAGTGTAATACATGATAGATTTTGGTTTTATAACAGCTGGCTGTCCCTTTCAAAAACTGCAGAACAAAAACCCCATATCCTTTGCATTTGTTCAAAAGGATCTATTGAAAGTTATAGTGCCAATTCAGAGTCTTTATTAGAAGTGCTGTTTTCATGCTGGGTTGTGCACCAGAGCATCTCTTTGTGTGCCACTGAGTATGAAATCAGGCCAAACTCAAAACTCTCCTTCAAGACTTTTTCTAAGTGTGCCTGTGTATGTGTCCCACTCCAGCCTTGCTCCTCCCTACCCTCTTCAGGACAACAAGGCTACACAACCCACCCAGTCCTCTGTCCAGCTTTCTATTACAACCTAAAACATGCTTGAGAGCCCCCACCCACCACCACTACCACCACCCCATTCATTCTGTCCCCACCCCATGTCAATGCAGCAAAGCAATTAAGGCCACATTAGATCTTTTCAAGTACTTGTAATTTCATAAGTGAGGGCTTTTTTCTCTTTTGGGGGGAAATGAAATGGGGGAAACCCGCAGCCCTTGGAGAGCCACTTGGGAAAGATGGGAAACAGATATTAACCCGGCGAGTGACGGTTTCTTAAAGAGGCCTCCTTACCTCAAGCCCCCCACCACCACAGGGACCACACACACTGACACCTGCGCCTTGGTGGGCAGACACGCTCCCTCCGCTGTGCCCTTCACCACACTCTCTCCTTTTCTTTCTTTCCTTCTTTCTTTTTCTCTCTTTCTCCCTGGCCCTCAAACACAAACATCCAGACAAATGAAAAACACTACTCAACATAATCACAGATGCACAATTTGAAAAGGATAAAATAACTTAAATCCATACAGGGTGATGCGAGGAACAAATAATGTATTAAGAATGCACAATGAACCTCAAACGGAATGTTCACACAAAAGCCAGGGACGATACAAGGTCTGGCAAGCCCCGAAAACCGCTTTACCGTGTCACACAAGTGCTGTCGTGACAGACAAAGTGCTGTCCTTTAAATCTACTGTTGCACAGTTTGTGGACCAGTTGGTTGCATGTGATGTGACTAAATGTCCTCTCCATATATGAGCTATCAGAGAAACATTGTGCATGGCTCATGATTTGGCTCCGATGGTAAGTGTGGTCCACAGGACATATGAGGAGAACGGATGTGGAGTCGGCCCCTTTTTCATTGGTTTTACTCCTAAGTGTCTTTCTTCAACATGCCCCTTTTTGACACTAACCTGCTTCCCCCTTTGTCGGCCCTGTTTGCCCATTTCGGCTCGTGTGAAATGGAAATGATGTATTGTTCTAATTAGATAAGAAAATATGAGTAATCCTCCCAGCATGCTCTAGTACTGAGGAGGTTTATTATTCTAGCTAAAGGTGCTACTCCCCTTTGTTTACTTTGATCCCGTGCATTTCTGCCTCTCTGGTAATCAGAGGTAGAAAGTCATTAGCTTGTTATCACAACTGTAGCCATGATGGCCACGGGCTGACACAGGCGGCCTCCATAATGGAGAGGTCTTTGCTGGCTCTGTGGCCTGGCCCACACGGCCCGCGTCTCAGAGGAACATACATCAGAGGGGCGAGGGCCTTCATTACAAGTCGCCCCTGAAATGAGAGCATCACCAGAGGCATGTGGAATGGCTGGAAAGAACCCTTGGGGCAGGGGGAGCAGTCTGCATCTCAGATTGAAACGCTAAAACTCTAAAGAGAATGAGTGATAGTTTGAAGTTAACCCTCCCCGTGTCCCCTAAACACACACTTTACTTCACAGCAATCCCCATAATCACACTGGCTCTCAGAATACACTGCACCAGGGACAGTGTATTTTAGATGCCCTGCTCAATGAGCGGAAAATGATTTGGATTTGTTGATTTTCCTGATGCATGTTTTGTCACCTTGCTTTTTGCCTTCCTCCGCACTCCTTGCTGTGTGGCATGACAACAGTGACAGCAGGATTCCATGTTTCACCTTGGCCTGCCACATTGGGCCCAACTATGGTAATGGAAAATCCCTTAGAGTTTCAGATAAGGCTATGGACAGTGGGGACTTTGTCATTTCTTTTTGGTATTTCACCCTTTCCCGCTCTGCTATACCCCTCTGGTCTGTGATTTAGGGACTGAGTCATGTCCACCCACTTTTTTACACAATCCGGGCACTATCGCGTGCAGAGGCTGCATTGAGAACACACAGTGTTTTTTCACCACATTACCTTCCGCGTGAGTAGGCTTGGGAGCGACCAGGGGAGGGAGATGAAAGGGGGGCTGTGGGCTGCAAGGAGCAAGATAGAGCGACGTAGGGAGTGTCTCCGCGCTGATTTCAGAGTAAAACACGAGTTATTTTAATCATTCTAACAATCTTGGAATAAATTTCAAGCAATAAATCCATACCCGGCTACAGAAATAACATTGCATACATTTTGCAGAAAAATAAAATAAAATCTCATAAGTTTACAGTATACATTTTTGGTAGGAGTGAATGTCTATCGATCTGTTAGTGCATGAGCCTGCACATGTGCAGTTGGGTGTGTGTGGGGTTTATGGAAAATATGTATGAATGGAATTTTTATAGAACCGATGATTCTTTTTATATTTTTACCTTTGAAATTATTTTTGCATGCAGGGGTCCTTGGGTCATAATGGGACTATACTGGCGAAATTAAGGTTAAAAGATTTTGCTACTTACGACAGAGCAGATGGCATTGTGAGTCCAGTCTATGTGAAATGAAAAGGATTCAGAGACAAAGGAAGAGGACAGGGTTGAAAATATACTCTACATGTCAGAGGAAAGAGGGGAACCTCCTGATGCATTATTCAGTCCATGCACAGAAACACATTGACTCTCTGGGGCATTAGTGGGATCTGTCTCTCCTCTCAAGCATCCACACACTGTCTCTATCCTCTATCAAACATCCACACACTGTACTATCCACTCTCAAACATACACACACTGTACTATCCTCTATCAAACATACACACACTGTCTCTATCCTCTATCAAACATACACACACTGTCTCCATCCTCTATCAAACATACACACACTGTCTCTATCCTCTATCAAACATACACACACTGTACTATCCTCTATCAGACAAACACACACTCTCACCTCTCTACAAAAAAAACACTCTCACTCACTGTCTCATCAAAGAGAATATTTATGCAAACAAACCCAAATAATATAATTCCACAAATACAAATAGACACGTATACACTCACGTACACAAACATACACACATAAATATATTCACAAAGCCTCATCCATGGTTGACCTACTCACTATGACTTGCCAAATACAAAACATACATAAACAAAATGCACTCCCCAACTTAGTCATCTTAGGTTTTTAACAGGGAACTCCACTATAAAATGCTAATGAATATTTTTTATTTAATAATCAGTAGAGAATCAAAGAGTGTATTATCATGCATCTTTTTGATACACCCCTATGATAATAAATATCCCCTAATAAACCCCTATATTGTGTGGACAGGGTGACAGTCCACACAAGTGCAGTGTTCAGACATAAAGTTTCTATACATTTTCCCCAGACTGGAAAGCACCTGAGCTGGTGAACTAGTGCTCTGTCTCCAGGCACAGTGTAACAACTATCTATTATCTTAACGTGGGAATGAAAATCTATTATGTGCAGAGAGGCTGAGTGGCTTTGGTGATCTCAGTCACCCCTCATCAGCCTAGCTCCTTTGATACCTCAGTAGGGTCTGCTGGTCTGTTTTTCCAAGGCGCCCGACTGTTTGGAGGCTGAGGACACATGTTGACTCCAGGTGGGCTTTCCCTCAAACCCCAACCACCCCCCAAACAAGTGAGGTCATTTTCATTGTAGGGAACTTCAAGGTGCTCCATCATGCCTGTGAAGCAGAAGCCTGTGTTTGCTAATGTTAGCAAATGTATATATATGTTTGTCTGTGTGTGTGTGTGTGCGTGTGCGTGTGTGACTGTGTGTGTGTGTGTGCGTGTGCGTGTGTGACTGTGTGTGTGTGTGTGCACATATATATATGTTTGTGTGTGCGTGTGTGTGTGTGTGTGTGTGTGTGTGTGT
>JAVQIZ010105962.1:0-12197 GCA_036023535.2 Galaxias brevipinnis
CACACCCACCACACACACACACACACACCACACACACCACACACACACACACACACACACACACACACACACACCACACACACCACACACCACACACACACACCACACACACCACACACCACACACACCACACACCACACACACACACACACACACCACACACACACACCACACACACCACACACACACTTGCTTTGTCCTCTCCACTGAATAAGGTTCTCATCTACTATTTGTCTGCCACCGTCAGTGAGGGTCTAACTAACACCAGCTAGGAAATACATGACAGAGGGAGATGGAGAGACAACAGGAAGAGGAAGAGGAAGAGGAGGAGGAGGAGGAGGACACGCTCTGTGTCCTCTCCCGGTTGAATCAACCTTCGCAGTCCGACGGCAAAGATGAGTCAGAGCCCTCCTAACGAGCTCCGTCTCACTCAGAACCAACACCCTGCTCCCTACACCCCCCCCTCCACCGCCCCAGCCCCTACCCTGGCGGGGTCCTAGCAGACTGAGCTACCAGACACCCCAGTCCTCGAGTCGGGTTCCAGGGCTCCTCTGCCAGGAGGAACAGGGGAGAGAAATGGCGTGGCCGGGGGTAACGGCTCGGACCCACAGACAGCTTCTTGGCCGGCCGCGGAGCGCGCTCAAACAAGATCTACATTCACAGCCACTTCCAAGTGATTTAGAGGCCGTTAGCCAGAGCCCCGAGTGGTGGTCGCGCTCTCAAAACGTTTCATATTTTCTCTGCTGGAAGGGGGCCTTCTCGTAAATCTGTCAAAGGAAGGTTTGTAGTAAAACTAACTACCTGGGACTGAAACAATGGAAGCTTTGTGTGTCTCTGTGAGTGTGTGCGTGTGTGTGTGTGTGTGTGTGTGTGTGCGTGTACATGTGCGTACTCACACCTGACAGTAGTCCAGGCCTCTAAAACAAATCCCCCCAGAGTATTTTATGGGGCTTTTCATCCGCTCAATCAACCCCAACCTCATTTATGGCATATTTTCTTAGACAGTATTGGCAGGTTCAGTTCAGCTGGCTCCGTTTGGACAGTGCACTGCAATGTGCAGCTGATTATCCCTGAAGGCCTGCCCTCATTTTCTACATGCATACGGTATCCTTCCACCTGGCGTTGCAAAGCGGCCGCCAGCGTGAGGGGGGGGAAAAAACGGGTCTCTATAAAGTGTGACGTTTCCATGACGTCGATGCCTCTCTCCGTAACCCTAACCCACTCACCCGGGACGTCCCGACGTGTGCCCCCGGCTAACGCAAAGCCAAACTAGGAAGTAAAAGTGCTGCGTGACCTTTAGGGCACTATAAACAGGCGGAGCGTAAACACGGGAAGATGGAGAGGGAGGAACCGAAAGAGAGAGAGATGGGAAAGGAAAGGGATATAAAGAGCTAAACATTGGAGTTGACGTAAACATTGTCTCAGGGGGATGAAGGGGGGAGATGAGGGGGGGGAGATGGGGGAGGCTGGGGGAGGCCGAGGACTATAACATCAAACCGCCTGAGAGGTAAACATCTTCAGATGGACCACAGAAGGAAAGTAGGGTGGGTGGGGCGAGGTTAGTAGGATTTCGGGGAAAGGGCTTCTTAAGGCCTTAAAATAACCCACTGCTCTTCACATCACTCAGCCCCGAACCCTGCAAAGGTCAGCTTTCTCCTCCCCTCTCATCTGTCACGTTCAGAACGTCCTCCTTCGCGGGGTAACCCGATCGCGCGCCGCGTTCCGGCCGCTTCGCCGGCTAACGGATGGGCCGCTGTCCTCCATCTTAATAAGAGGCCGCTCTCATGGTCTCGTCATGCATCTCCAAACTAAGGCCCTGGAACCAATTATATTAGATCGAAACACAACCCTTTGCAATTCTGTCTCTTAAATTGATTAACGGGATCTGAATCGTGTTAAATAAATACAATAATCAATCGAATCACGTCAATGAATAAAGGACATCGCACATCAACCATCAGTGAGAGGAGGACCAAGGATCTGCCCGAGTAACAAAGGTGAAAGGTCAGCTGTGACAACACTGCGAGCCTGTTGGCCGAGGTATAATAATAAAGTCACCGTGTGACCCCTACGGGTCAGGGTTAGGCTCCTCATATATCTGCCACTGCCCTCCTACACACGTCACCGCTGACCTTTAACCCCAACGCCCATCCATACACACACAGGGCTCTTTTAGGAACACCAAAAAGTCTGAGGCATGGTAGGGGGATGCTATGCTGACAGCACGGTGAGGGCCGTCTACACACACACTCACACACACATACACACACACATACACACACACATACACACACACATACACACACAGACACACACACACACACACACACACACACACACACACACGCAAGTGTCAGTGTGATTTACTCTCAGGGTTAGGTAGACGCTTCAAAGGGGTCGTGAAGCATGACCTGTCTCTTACTGGCTCGCTGAGTGAAACTTAGCCCCTCGTCTGTCTTCATCTCCCTCTCTCCCTCTCTCTCTCTCTCCCGCCCTCTCTCTCCCTCTGACGTCAGGGTTGAGGGGCTGGTGCCAACCCGCGTGGTCCTGCCACGCCTCACCGCCTGCTTCTCTCCCTCTGTCATCCCCCTGCTCCATCCTCCGTCCCCCAGGGCCCCACCACGTCACCCCCCACTCTGCGGGTGCCTCTGCCTGGCACTCTCTCTCCAAGCAGAACTCTCCCACGACCCCTCGCCTCGGCCTCGGCTCTCCACTGTAAACATGTGTACACAGCGCGCACTGAGGCCGGCACACACCTGCCTGTCTCTCTCTCTCTGTCCATTTCTAGCAGTCTCTCTCTCGCTCTCTCCCTTTCTTGTAGTCTCTCTCTCTCTCTGTCTCTCTCTCTCCCTTTCTTGTAGTCGCTCTCTCTCTCTCTCTCTCTCTCTCTCTCTATACCAGAGGAGGCGAGTAACAGTTGTCCAGTGGTCGTCTCTCATCTCATAAACACCACTAGCGAGGGTGTCCCCTTACAGCGTGCCTTTTCACCCCAGCGACACCCCCTCCAGAATAACCTGTCGCGCAAGCAGAGACACACACACACACCCAACTCCCTACACACACCCTACACACTCTACACACCCTACCTGACACCCCTCGTCTCGCGACCCCAGCTCTGGCTCCACGACGGAGCGGCCACGTGGTGCTACGTAGTCCAGAGGGGTGAACGGCAGTCCCGCCCAGCACACACTACCACCGGCAGAACTCAGCCCCCCCCCCAAACGCGTGTGTCGGCGAATGGGAAGGGCATGTGGAGCTCCATGGTCAAAGGAAGGCCCCGACTGCCCCCTTTTTTCTCCTGACAGCTGTTCACAATCTCCTAGCCCTGATGAAACAAACGCCCCGGGGGGACTGTGATGCAGACAAACAAGCAGGGCGTCCTCCGCCTGTGTGTTTTTCCCCTCCACCAAGGCTGAACGGGTCCCCGCGGCCCGCGGCCTGATTCAGACTGACAGTGATTGTGTGCGTGCCACGGCGCAGCAATACAAACACACACACACACACACACACATACACACAAACACACACACATACACACAAACACAAAGCCATGGGAACCGGTTGGTTTGGACTGCGATGTGTTTAAACTGGGAATGGATACCGCAAACGAATGACCCCCCCGTCCGTCCGTCCCCTCCCCCATCTAGTCCACCCCCTGCTAAGGACTCGCTTTGAGAGAATGACAAGACGCAGATCATAATATTATCCTACAGTGTTATGACTCCTTAACAGTGTTTGGCCCGTAGGAGGACTGGGGCCTGGGGGGGCAGATGTGTTGAGTTGGCTTTAATGAAGGCCGCCATTGAGCCCACTACAGGAGACAGAGTTGGGCGGGGGGGGTCAGCGCGCTGGGTCAAACGGGAAGGGTTTCCCATAAAACACACACACACACACACTTTCTCTCTCTCTCTAACACTCGCTCATCTTCGTAGTGTGCGTGTCCTGAGGCTAAGGGTGTGTTCCAGCGTGGGACGGTCGGCGTGTCTGCTCTGCCCAGCGAGACAACAGTGGAAACAGGCAAAGGGAGCATGCTCGGAATAATTCACACCACGGAACGTAAACACTCCCGGGTGGGATCGCCACGGTTTCCCGGTTTCCCTCACGGAGTCTCGTTGCCATCCGACAGGCGCGCTCCACCAAACCTTCTCACAGTTTGAACCGCAATCATCGGCTGTCACTCTGCTGTTGAGTGAGAGGCCGTTGTTTCCATTGACTTCCCTCGGAACATTCCCCCCTCTACGCTCTCTTTGGCTCGAGCTGGGGAAAAGACAGTGTCTTTATCCTTGGGGGTGGGGGTGGGGGGTTGAGGTTGGGGTTGGGGGGGGGGGGCATGTTGTTCAACCGGAAGGGAGAAGCCAAAGGTAAACCTAGATCCCAAACATGATCGATTGATGCCGAGGGTAAGGGACGGTGATTATCTAACAGCAGGAGGTGTGTGAGTGTGTGTGTCCGTGAGCTTGTGGAAGTCTGGTGGGAGAGTTGATGACAGAGCAGAATGAAGGCAGCACACGCGATGCGATGCCGAGAAGAGTTCAACGGGGTTACCATGACAACCAGCTGTGGGTAACGCACGCGACTTTAGGAGAGTTGGAAACCCCTAACCAAGTCCTATTACACACACACACACACACACACACACACACACACACACACACACACACCATCCACAATCATCATGCACTTAACTATACAACCCCTTAAGGCCTTTTCCCCCCATTTATTTTTCAGTTGTTTTTTTGCATTCCCTGCAGTCGGAAATGTCTTGTTTCCTTAATGGCTTCCAGTAAAGTTCCCAGTGTCCCTGGCGTGTACCAAGCGTCAATCTGAGCGAGCCTCCTTGACCTGGCCCCAGCTTTATGTAATCAAGGACACGACAAGGACAGGGTCGTCTCTGATCACACGAACGATCAACGAACCGCTCGCTAAACGCCCACGAGAAACGCCGGACTAGCCGGTCTGGCTAGCCGTGCGTCGCCAGCCTGTCTCAGAAGCCCAGCTCAGCAGGCCTACCCTGTGCCCTGCTGTGGGGAGGAAATGGAGCGCAGTACAAATGAACGTTTCCCCGACAGAAGTCTGTTTGCGTGTGTGTGTGTGTGGGTGTGTGTTTTTGGGTGTGCAGCCTCCGTGTGTGTGGCTGAGTGCACCGGCGCACATGTTTTGGAGTCCACCGTCGGCCCCCCAGTCCCCGGGGGCTCCAGCGGCACGTCCAGGCCTCATTAACCAGCCGCCCAGCCGCCCGGCGCTTTGTTGGGCTTCACCTCCCTGAGACCCTGGCTAATCACCATCCCCTTACCAGCACCACCAGCACCTCGGGGGCATTATAGACCGAAACCCACACCCCCGGTGTGTCCCTACCGGGCCTCCACCACCAACAGCCACCTCAGAGGCCCAGCCAGCCGCGGTGGAGCCAACGATGGGCATTAGGAGGGAATGGGTATTTAATAGCGCTGGTGGGCCGAGCCATTAGGCGATGTTGCCATTATTAGGGGGGTTGTTAGCAGTCGTCCGTGGGGCCGCGGTTCACTGGAGCCAGCAGGCGGCGGTGGGGAAGCCGGCCCAGCGAGGGAGGGATGTGGACGGGCGGCCGTCTGGAGTTAGTGGGCAGGGAGGGAGCGCGGCTGGTTTACGACCGCGGCACGCGACGTGACGCACACAATTTACAGCGTCGCTGGTTCGCACGTTCAAATTTCGCGAGTCGCTGTCTCTCGGTAAAATTAGGACTGGGAGTTTTGCAGGGCTAAACTGTGTCTGTTACCAGTCTGCTTCCCTTTAGCCCCTCCGGCCCCCTGAAACAAAGAGAGTCGAACCCTTCTTCCTGTTCCAGCCACGTGACCCCTGAGGGCGCAGCGCTGTCTGTTGCCGCACCCCCGCGACCCTCGCACCTGTTACTTCCTGTGTCCACCCCCCTGGGCCCCCCCCTGCTGATGGAGTCCCCCATTCCGGCTCGGCAGGCATGCGGCTTCACTCCTGGCCCTGGTCACGCACTGCAGCTGCAGAGCCAGAGCCCGCCAGGCGGCTGCCGGCGACCCGGAGGCCTCTAAGCCCACTCTGGGTGTACAGTAAACACACTCACGGCGCTCCGAGTGAAGACGAGTGGAGGGAAGGAGGCCCCGCTGCAAACCCTCGCACGCTCTCCTCTCTCTGTCTCCCGTATGCACACAGCCATGCACAGACACGACACAGACACACACACGCAAACACACACACACACACAGTACAAACAGAAAAGGCAGAGCGCTAACACACCTGCCGCTCCTTCGGGCCCACTTCTCACGCAGCGGAGATGGGTACCAGGAGCACCTCTCTCTGCAGGCTCTCTCTGGCCTCCTCAGACCAGGCCCTTCCTCCCCCGCTCCCCACCCTGCCCGCCTTCCATTCCTCCGTCCGCACGGAACGCCGCTCAGGCTCCATGACTCACGGGCCTGATAGGAGACACCGTGCCTGATGCCAGACTCAGAGCTTCCCTCTCCCAGCCACACGCTGCAGGCTTTCCCCCTGATCCCACCGCACTGTGTGAGGTCCTGCTCCGTGTCCACGGGTGTGGCTGGCATGGAGCCTCGGAGGTGTGTGTGTGTGTGTGTGTGGGGGGGGCAGCTTTTCAAGCTTTCAAACACTCAAACACGCGAGACGTTTAAGCAGGCAGAAAGCCAACGGAGTGACTTCACTCGATAAAGTGTGTACGTTGGCTTGTCGCGCGCGTACACAACGCACACACGCTCAAACCTTCTTCCTCCGTGCCTTTCTTCCCTGTTTGTTTGAACACCAGCTTTCAATCGGGCCACTGTGCAAAGGGCTCCCAAACCCCATGTACAAAGCCATGTGTGTTGTGATGTGTGTTTGATATACATGTCTGTAATCCACCTGACACCGACACATGCCACGGCCACGCGGGGAGCGCCTATTTACCTTCTTTCCACCGGAACGGTCTGGGGTTACCAGCCTGCAGTAGGGGGGCAGCCGACGATTTGATAACCAGCGCGTTTGGCTGCGCTGCCGACATCTGCTGGGCCTTTGTGGCCTTCACGGTATTCCGACCGCCGAGCGTGTCACACAGCACGTCACCTTGTTCCACTTAGGGCCCCGCGTTCCCTTCCATATCCGTTTTCCCGGCGCGGCGCGGGACGCCACATGGATGGATATTGACTGGCGGGGAGGCGGGGGGGTAGAATGGAACGCCGTGTGTAGAGCCATCCTCGTCTTGTTCCTTTCTCCCCCCCCCTTTTTTTTCTATCTTTCGTTTAATCTCTTTTCCTCATTTTTGGTATTTTTTGATCCACACAAATGGAAACCTGCTGGCTCTTAAAGCGGAGAGAGAGCCAAGCTAACGCGGATCCTTTACATAATGTTATGAAATATGCCATGACTTACAATGTGAAGCCAGAGGAACTGTCAAAAGTATCCTCTACTTCCTCGGTAGAAATGGTGTGTTCCAGACTCTGAGTCAAAACAATGTGAACTAACTAGCCAGCTTTTTTGCTAAATTAAAGCTGGTCTGAGACTCCTGCTAGCATGGAAAGGGACGGAATTCAGTAACATTTGAAATAAATACCTGTGTGCGGTTATGATAGGTCGATTGAGTAACCATAATGTTTAGGGAACATTCACATGATTTTGTGGGTAATGGTTGCCTCGGGCGTTCAGTAGAGCTCTACCACTGTAATCCCAACCCAAGTAGTGTGTGTTACTACACTATAAAGAGCTAGCTGTTGCACACCGCCCTGCCAAACCGAAACTAATCTGGGCACAACCGCATCATAACATTATTAAACTCAATTCGTTTTAATGTCCTCATCGCCTATACTGTCCTTTGTGGTGATTCTTTAGGTGATTTGAGGTTTGTGGAACTCGTTACTCGACCTCGTCTAACGAGTGCAGGAGGTTACTGATTTTGGAAGGTCGCAGGCTAGCACAATGGAATTTGCCTCTCGTGAGAGTGAGGATCAACTCGTTTGCATGCTCAACAGGAACACCTGTGATTGGTCGTAACGCTCGTCTGGAGTTGAAACGTAAAGCTTGCGCTTGCTTTGATGCAGCGAGGCCGGTGAGTGTTTTCAATTTAACTGGTAAATATGGCCCACATTGTACAAGATATATTGTTGGGAGCAATACCGTTATCCCAATAAATATACAGTTCATCATGCAGCCCTACTCTGATGTCATGCACAAAACACTTCGAACAGCAATGTTGTACATCAGTGGTGGTTGACTGTCTGGGTGGGGGCCTGGTCCAGGTCTACAGGGCCAGAGGCAGACCAGACACGGATGTCAGCGATGCCTAATAGCACCTCTCATAAACCCTGACAGCCCTTAAGGAGGCGGTCTGGGCGGGGAGGACCTGCCGTGTGGAGGGCCCAGACGCTTCGCATGCATGTTTACAACCCTCTCGCTCGGCACCGCCCGCCCACCAGCAGGCTCTCCTAGCGGAGCGTGAGCAGGGAAGGGAGCGCGCGAGACTCTTGATATCGACGGACGCCGACGACCGCACTCAAGAGGCAGGTAGTAGTCCAAGAGGGGAGGGGAACGAAGGAACGAGCGAAAGACGTGTGAAAGCTCGCAAAGCACATCAAAGGCAACAACCCGCTGAAACTGAGACTTAAGTGTCCAAATGAGGACAATTGGTATCTGATATAAAGAATCCTTTGAGCGTGTTCGGTTCCAGTGGGGGAGCGGATACGAGAGTCTCCAGACCCCGGTGCAGCCGAGGTGCTTCGTGGCTGGCTCTGCTCTGAGACCCTGGGACGGCCTAGTCGGCAGCTGTTTACTGTTTGCGGTTGCGACTCTGTGATTTATTTGTTTGTGGTCTTAAACGTGACTGAGGAAAGTGCAGGGGGGGCGGAGAAACAGTTTACAGCTTAGTTGACAGAGGCGCTTACAGCCGCAGCTGAGATGACACACACACACACACGCGCGAGCGCACACACACGCACACACACAAACACATGCACACACGCACACACACAAAGAACTCGCCAACCCCCATTTGGATAATCATGAGCAACTACCTGAAAGGAAAGGGTGGGCGAGCAAAAGGGGTCGTTGGGAGTCAAAGCGTCGAGCGTCAGTCAACACGGGGTCCGTTAAGGGACCGGCCTGCGCTCACTGCTGCCGTATGTTTACGGGACGGGGACCAAACCATAAGCAGCCGGCCCGGCTTCAAGGACGAGGCCCTTCCACGAATCAAAACACCGCTGGGGACATCCGCTAGCCGTGTTGACGGAGAGAAAGGTCAGCGCGGAGACACGGTGCCTCGCTAACGAGGAGCCCTCCGTGGTAAGAGCGGCCCAAGTCGACCTCCGTAGCTCCGTGAAAAATGATCTGTCGACCGTACGTACAACTATCGCAACAAAAGAAGAAGAAAAAAAGACTGTTCAACTTCCGGTGCTGTACAGTGTAGCGTGGCGGGTAGCCGCTGCTCTCGGGAGGTTGTCAGGGGCATCCAGATGCACGCCTCCCCCCTATCTCCCCCTCATCTCCCCCCTATCTCCCCCCTCCCATCTCCCCCCTATCTCCCCAGCCCCTTTTTGTAACTGTAACTTCCCTTTATCTCTGGGGGGCCTGTGGAGTTGAAAGGCGACCGAGTGCTGGGGCTGATTAGCCTGTTTGCTTTCTGTGGGCCAGAGAGAGAGGAAGCTCCCCTGCTGCTGCTGTCTGTCAACAGGCTGGCCCTCTGCTGGCCCTCGCCGGCCCCTGTCACTGTCCCCATACTCTACATGACTGCACCGGGGCCCAAAGGGGGGGGTCACTCCTGCCCCCGCACAGAACACATGGAAATACCTTCCATAAAGACACACACACACACACACACACACACACACACACACCGAGGGTGTGAGGGGGACTGAAGACATGAAGAAGATAAAGAAAGGTTGAGGAAGACAGGGGAAGGAACGGGCTGCGGGGAACGCTTTGAAGAAAACATTATTACCAATGTTGATGTAGTATTAGACTGTGTAGGTAATTGCTTCAGCAGACAGTGGAGACATATTTGGAGACATATTTGACAGTCCAAACTTTTCGTCTGGCGTAGGTGTGCATGTGTGTGTTGGGGTTGCTTGCCTCGGGCTACGGTAAGATCCATTACCCCCACTGCTAGACTGTGGCAGGCCATACCATTCCGCCCCGCATTAGCCACACTCTATTTGTCACAGGTCAGTGGTATGCTCCAGGTTAATTATGACCTCAGGTGCAGTCTGACAGACATGGAGAGGTCCTCACACAGTGGGACCGGAGGAAGCAGAGGGTTACAGTCACTCGGCCAAAAGAATATTTAACCACAGACACTCAGCGAGGATAATATTATCCAACCTGCCGAGGGTGTGGAATGCGATGTCGGAGAGCCTCGGGGCGGCTGGAGCCGAGGAAGGAGGGAATTGGAAGGAGGAGAGAGAGAGAGACGGAGTTGTGGAGGGTAAATGAGAGGAAAACAATGAACAGTGAAGCACAGAGATGGAAAGAGAAAAGGAGACGGAGCGGAAAAAGGGCAACAGGGCGAGATACAGTAAAAAAAAAAAAAAGAAGAGAGGCCTATTGACTAGAGAAGGGGCGTGGTGGGCCTGTGGTCGAGATTAGGACAGTGGACTGCTGGCGGCCAGCCTCTGACGCTATCTGATCGAGAGTGAATAGACTCTATTGAGCGCTCTCTATCAAACACACGCGCGCGGGCACGCGCGCACACACACACGTTGCAGATACAAAGGGCAGATAAAAGTTGTGGGGTAGACATGATGTCACCCTGGTGCCTGTGAGTGATCCTCTGGTGTGGCGGCTCCCGGCCCGTCCCGATAACGGGGGGGCTGAAAGAGCTGCCGACACCTATAGGGACGACGCGGGTCGATTATAACAAAGACCTGTGTGGCGGTCTGCTCGCTGTAACACAGAGTCGCTTTGTTTCACTTCGCTAACGTGGAGAACAGGCCCCCGGGACCATCCACAGGCCCAGCTGAACCCTATTATCATAGCACACACTTCCAGCGACTCCCGTGGATGAGAAAGCGGGCAGGCTCTCGCTCTCTCCTGGGTGGGTATGTCCATGTGAAAATGTTACATGTGGACGACCTAAGCCTGGAGACTCATTGTTCGCAGCTCCGCTAGACAAACACAGTGAAGGGGCTAAGCTCTGCTAGCCACATGCTAAACCAACAGGGCCAACAGGCTGACCTCCAGCCTACCTACTGTTCCGTAGGGAAAAGTCCCTCGCCAGCACTTTGTCTGTTTTAAAGGGAGGCCATGTGCGGCAGGCAGCGGTGTGAGTTCAAAAAAGCGTGTTCCCCTATTGACAAATCCACGTTGCCAAACAGCATGCGAGGCTGACACACTCTTTTTCGACTCCCCCTTTCTTTCCTTCTCCCAACCTCATCTCTCCATCATCGGTGCAACTCCCTCGTAAACCCTTGCTGTTTTCTATTTGTCCCTTTTCTCTCTTTTCTTTTCTTCCACCCACGCTATTTGAGCGGCACAAAGCTCGCCCTGCCCTCCCTGTGCTCCCCTCGTTTGTTTAGATGTATTAGGGATGGCGTGAGCGTTGGCTGGTCTCCGCTCCAGCGCGGACCCATGTTCAACATGGGGCCCCCGGCTCAGTCAGGCCCCCTCGCCCTGGGAGCAGAGGGGCCGCGGAGGGCTAGCGCTGTGTATTTACAAAGGGTTTCATTAGACATACTCCACGTATCCCTGTTTACCCAAGGAATATGGGAGCAGAACTTTTCCCACCTGCGCAAACTTCCAAAATGTGGCCGTGATTATTTTTCAGAGAAGGAGAGCTGGAACGGTGGCCTTCTTCTGCCCACCACCCCCATCCATCGGACCCACCCGCGCAATTCCCTTGTCTTTTCGTTTCTAACGCAAACGTTAAAGTGTTGAAGGTCTTCCCACAGAGTTCATAAACCCATGTTGCGTGCGCTGTCCACTTCTCCACAGGGTCACGCCCGCCCCATGACCACTCCAGTCTGACCACTATTTGAACCCGCACCCATTCATTTTCTGTCACGCACATACTGTATAAACCATGCACACACACACACGCACGCACACACGTAACACACACACACACCGCTGATCCAATGTCTGAGCATAATGCGGCCTCCTACTCTCTTCAGGTCACAGGTCACAGAACTAAGCTGGTCATGTAAAGAGCGCACGCAGGGGAGATCAGTGATCGGTTTGATGAGTGGTGACAGCCAGGATTCAATCTGGGATCTCTC
>JAVQIZ010106043.1:0-13716 GCA_036023535.2 Galaxias brevipinnis
TGATCAATGCAGCCTCTAGAGGCATTGTATTAAGTTTCATGAGGATCAGACTTAGTTTGACAATGTTATTACCATTTATAAGATGAGCCACGCCCATAAGGCCAACCATTGGTTCAATCACAATCTTCTTTTAATTGTTGACATAGAGTCTGCCCTAGAGCATCTGTATAAAATTTCATGCAATTTAGTCATTCACATCATGAGATATAAATATGTGGCATTTATAGCATCCCCCAAAGGCAGATGTGAAAATGGTTTCCAATACATGATCAATGAAACCTCGAGAGGCATTGTATCCAGTTTCATGAGGATTGGACATAGTGTCATGGAGTTCTAATCATGTATGTGATATGCCACGCCCCCTTCAAATTTCATTGGCTTATAGTGGTCACGTGCTTTGGCCGGTAGGTCTGATTTATACAACATTTACTTATCATTGTCCAATGATTCTACATACCGAAGTTGGTGTAGATTGGACAAACGGATCGAAAGTTCTATTCATTTAGTGTTTTTCACAAAATGCAAAATGGCGGAAAATCTATCCTGACGGACTTTGACGTGCCTTTTTTGTCCCCCATGTGGAGATGGATCTATGACCCAAATTTGGTGAATCTAAGGCCCAATCCCAATTACTTATTTTCACCCCTTGGCCCTAACCCTTAGCCCTAACCCTTCGTTTTGCATGTTCACACGAAGTGCTAGACTTGTCCCATTTCCCTTGCCATCGAGGGCTTAGGGTTAGGCGAAGGGCCAAGTAGCTCTCGAAACGGAGATTTTCCCAAGGCGCACTTGAAAACGAGGGTTATAAGAAATCTCCTAAAAAGCCTCTCAAATCACCGGCAAGATGTATGCATACTTCACTGGTAAAAAAAGAAAACCACAAATGTAAGTGTTTTCTTTGCTAATAAAGAGTAAAAAATTACGATAACCTTCGCATCTTCTTAGTTTAATATCGTTTCAATTTATTATAGACCTTTTTTTTATGACATGCATGACAAGAAGATCGCTAGTTTGCTATTGTTTCTAGCTAGAGTAGTTAGCTATCGCTTCGACAGGCTAATTTGTGCATATTTCCATGTAGTACTTCCCCACTACGATGGCATATCGATATGAATATTGCCTAAAATTAACTCAGGTCCAGCAGCGAAGTTGTTGCGCTTGTTTCTGCTCCTCTAACGTCAGTGCAGGACTGATTGCTAGCTTAAATTTAAGCAAATTTCATTGGCTTATAGCGGTCACATGCTTTGGCTGGTAGGTCTGGTTTATACAACATTTACGTATCATGGTCCATTCATGTTACATATCAGGTTTGGTGCAGATTGGACAATGAGATCAAAAGTTATTTTCAATTAAGTGTTTTTCACAAATTTCAAAATGGCGGAAAATCTATCTTGACGGACTTTAGGGGTCCAAGGCTTTTTTGTTCCCCATGTGGAGATGGACCTATAGCCCAAATTTGGTGAGTCTAAGTCATATGTTGTATGAGATATTGCTTTTCAAAGTGTGAAATTTTGTGTCATTTGTTAGAGCGCCACCATCAGGCCAGTTTGGGACATCTTTGGTTTGGGAGTAGCGGTTACCGGTACTGACCCTTGTGCAAAGTTTCAAGTTTGTGGCGTATAGCATCTCACGGGAATTTGCGCTGATGGAGGAGACAAATAATAATAATAAATATAATAATAATAATAATAATAATTCATTGGACACACTTTTTGCCTTCTGAGCGATTGGAACCAGTCCAAAAAGTACTAAAAAAGTATTGGTTAGAAAAAACGACACCAGTTCCAGACAGGGAAGTGTTTTCGCAATAGTGAATTATTCAGTCTTTAGATGATTGTCTCTTACATTTCGATGGTCTCCGTGCCAAATGTGGAAACTGTCTTAAGCCGCGGCAGTTTGAAAAGGAAGCCAGCAGAAGGAGACCTTCTGGCCAACGTGCCCTGTCCGACCTTTTGTTTGACCCCTTGTGTTAACACACACTCCACTGCATTACAATGGCCCACAGTGACCAGCCACAAACACAGCAAGTCGGCACGGACAACTGTATATGTGTATTGGCCAGGAGGGGAGGGGGTTGCAAACTGTGGTGAACACACAGAAGGATCTTAAATAGAACGGTCATTGTTGGCAAAATATATCCAGTGTTGCTTACGGAGGCTTCAGGTCATTGTAAACTAGATAGCCTCACTCTAAAAAAACAAATACAAATAAATGGTTGCCTCAGCCCACCCATGTCCTGTGCTTCTTTTCTTCGATAAACTAATAAGCAAAAAGCATGAGGTGTAAACTTCAAAATCTACGGAGCAGATTGTGGCTGTACCTCAAAAAACTTAAGCAATGGGAAGAGTGAAACGTCAATGAGTATGGGAACTGCTAAAACTATAACATAGGTCTAGTCGAAAAAGGAAGCTTAGCGAGCTATCCTTCCATTCGGTCAGAGTCCGAGAAATCTGTCCAGTAGATCGCCTTGCCAGCATAATAGAGCCATAAGTAGCCTTTCGCAGGTCTCTAGAGAACCCTCACAGCACTGCTGTAGACCTGTTGTATTACTCAAAGTAACCGGGCAATATGGCCAGCATTAAATAGAGCATGGGAGCTTATAAAAAAGCTCCAAAATGTAAGGTTAAGGGGAAAAAAAGGTTTCTGGGAAAAATCTCTAGTCTATGCAATACGATCTGTCCACAGACCAAGAATTCCTGATCACCGAGAAAGAAGCACGCGGCAGGCTTGTGTGGGGACCAGAATAAAGGGAGGGAGGAACCCTCACGGGATGGGGACAGCTGTTGAGCAAAGCTAAGACAACTGCTGTGCCCATCATACAGTCAGCCTGTTTGTCTCGAACGGCTTCTGACTAAATCCTTTAGGGAGACACAGTAGCCACTAGCCAGTGTCTAGAGCCGAGGGGAGGCCCCTATTCACAGATGACTGAGTAAAAAGACCCGACAGTTGGACCCTCAACCGCACATAAAGCGCGCTCATGGAAATCGTACCATCCAGGTTCTGCACGCATGACAGAACACAATCTTAGCTGGATATCACAAAGGTCTTGCCACATTAACTAAACACAGTACAAGGCAAAGGCATGGTGGTCTTTGAGGTCGTATGGTCTCAAAGAAAGGATTGACCCCGGGACAAAAACGATGAACCCAAAAGCTAAAAAGCTTTTAATTTTAAGGTGTAGTGTGTGGACGCTGCAAATTGTTTTTATATCATTTTAATAACAATAATAAAAATGTTTAAGGTCAAGCTACAGGTTGGAATTGCAGCAAAACAAATCATTTTTGAAGTTATATTTGTGCTACTAAGTAGAACTTGGTCACAAGGTAATGTGGAATTGTCTTTGTTTACACAACGTGTGTGTGGTAGCGGATGCATTTTTTTTTTTACTGAAGTGGCTAGCTGGGCGATGATGATCAACAGTAACACTCACAGAAACAGGCCGTGATTATCTTTTTTCAGTTGTGGAATTCGCTTTAATACTGAATAAAGTCACATCATATTCACCGTTACATGATTTGATGGAGTAAATAACACTACATTTGACAAAGAAAACGATAACATTAGCTAGCATATTGCAATCAATACAAGAGAACTTGGGGCGTGCACAGCAACCACAGGGGCGTGCACAGATATCGGATGCTACACATCAGTCACGACTTCTATTGCATCCTTGTTTCTTACCAGTATTTAATTGGATATCGCCATTTAATCAGATAATTTAGTTTTTTATATACTTACATGATCCAGAGTACCCAGACGGTGTAAATTTGATCACTGCATACTAGGCAAAACATCCGGCTAAAAAAGCAGGCTGTAGGAGAAATGTAACTGATGTGGGCAAGACGAGCTCGTCGACTTTCATGTGCTACAGTGCCGTCTGGTGGTTGAATGTATGATCATAATTAAATAACCTAAATGTTTATCTTGGCTCAGTAAATTATTTTATTGAGTTCGACATACACGTCAACAAAGCGATTATTTATATACATTTTAAGTAGCATGATTTTGTTAAACTTTAAAAGGAATATATAAAGGTTATGTAATTAAACCACCGTAACATGGTTAAGCACAACTAATATCATTTGAAAAAGTAGTTAACTGCTTAATTAGAACAGCTGCTACTTGGTCCATGTAACGGACTTTCTGATGATCATATTAAGGAGACATAAAGGTGTAATGGCAGAAAAATTACACCACATTTGGTAAATTATTTAAGATTTTTATTCAATGGAAAAAAGACCTTCAGGAAAATACAAGAATCCCCATAGCACACAGTAAGGACATAAATTAGAGTAGCATGGTAGTCACTTGAGGAAAACATGTCGCCTGGCGCCTTGGCAGCAGAGAACGTTGTTACAACGTGGTTGCCACACAACCAGGGGCACACTGTGCATCATCCAGGGGTCAAATTGCAGTGATTCACACTTTTGAGTAGTGTCATTTTGAAACGTAAGCAAAAGGTCGAGGGTTATTCCTGTACATGAACCTCGAAATGATAATACAAATAGGAATAATACAAAATACAAAAAAGGGGAAAACTGCCCTCAAAATTAAACCATAAATATTCATATCGATGCACATTGGTTTAACAAAACATTGCTTCTGTAAACATTTTCAACAAAGGGTGTGCATTACATTTTTAAAAACCACCGCAGTCGCATAATTATAAGGTTTACGTAAAAAAAAAAAGAAAAGAAAAAACAGAAAAACAACGACCTAAAAACTAAATGTTAAAGTTAAAAACTTTCTGTAGTGGTTTTTGTAACACTGGTCATTAAAATGTTAGACTGACTTTCTTGTTTTTTGCCTTGGTTGTGTCACGCCCTGTCTTTCACAGCTTGCAAAGCCTCTCCTTGCAATAGAAATCTACAGCTCTTGTGATTAAGATCTTGCGTCTATCGACAGTAGGAGAAAGTCCATAGCAAAGGGGGGTCCGTAGTTATGCCTTGGATATTTTACACTGACCCATTTTATTTGAATATGATGTCCATTTAAAAACACAAATAAAGGGCCATACCTACACAGCCACATAAGTGGGTAACCCAGGGTTGTTTTGTTGTCTGGATGTCAAAGCCAGCCTATGGTCAAGCTGGTCGAGGCTGAAAGAAGACCACCCTGAACTACCAGAAAGAACATCCAAACATTGACAAACAAGTGCAGTCCCGTCATTTATGGTTCAGAGAAAAAAAATTAAATAGGAAAAACATTTACTGGTGTGTGTGTGTGTGTGTGTATATATATATATGAAATAAAAGTAGGGCTATTCGGTTTGTGAGAGCTTAGTGATGTATTTCCTGAATTAAAATACCGCGGTTTGTACTTTGAACAAACTATACAAACATAAGTCTTCTTTTTCTTTTCTTTTTTTTTTTACCTAAAAAGGCGTTTCAGAGGTCCAACATGGAATTCCACAATGAAAACGAATGACATATCGACACCACAGTGCTGATCTATCCTCTTAACGGTCCGGGCCCAGATAATCCATGTTTAACATGTCTACTATGTTAAACTCAAACCCGTGAGTCAACAAGGGGCCAGCGAGTACGGTTTCTAGTTCGGCCCCCGTTTTGGTGCCTGCGGTGTGAAAGTGGCATCAAGAGTCTTTCTAGTGGGGCCCATGCTTCTTCAACCCTACAGTGGGCTGCATATAAACATAATGGGGGGGGATGGAGGGGGGGGCAGTTCTATGGGTGTCCAGTGCGGCAACCGTTACACAACCAGAGGAAGAGATACTACCTGGCCCTGTCGGTTGTAGTCAACGACTAGACACCAAAAAGAACAAAAAGAAGAAAAAAAAACAAAAAACGGAAGGATGCGTAGCGTCAACGAATGGGGAGGGGTCTGTCCTCCGCGTAATGTATTCTAACACGTTCGTTTCTTTCTTGAACCTCGTCTGTCGCCCAGGCCTCAAACCATGCACGTTGCATCAATGTCCTTTGAGAAAACGATATAATCTTAACAGCTCGAAACGGATCCACCGAAGGAGGTCCTGGTGCGACATCATGCTACCTAACGGCCGTCAAACTCTTTGCCCCCCCCCCCCAACTCCTAATTCACAGTTTGTCCTTAACCCCTGACGTGACTGGTCCGCTATGAGGGGGTGGGCGTGGCTCCCGCAGACTAAACCCCTGACGTTATTCAGCCACAGTCACTCGTGGGGGCTAAGCATTTCCAACTTGGCCAACGTTGAGGCAAAGCGGTACAGGTTAAAAGCTGAGAGAGAGAGAGAGCGTCAAGGAAAAAGGACCCTGGTGTGAGGGCTGGGGGCTGCCCATCCCTGTAGTATGTACAACTAGAACACATGCTAACACACACACACACACACACACACACACACACCCGCACAGACACACGCACACACAACAACTTCATTTCATGAGTTTTTAAGTGGAAATTCTAAAGCTGATATCAGTTATCCCTGTTATCGAGAGGAAGGCAGAAGTGAAGACAAACAATTTGGACCGGGCCACGATGACTTTAAGACTCCGAAGTCAAATGGACCCTGACAAAGGAAAACGGGATTAAAAAGGTAGCCTACGGGATAAGTCATTCAGAGAGGGGTTAGCAGGGGCAGATCGTATCCCCACTCCCTCGCATGTAGAGAGAGGTATGCTTTGATCTCCAACGGTGTTGTCACTGTTTAAGACACTCGCGCCAGAACGGGTAACTTCCTGACATATGCCAGAGTGACCCTTTAAAAGTGGACCTGAAAGTTATCTGGACTAACACACAGTTAACTAACAACAAGATGCCTGTCCGGCGCATGGTCACTTGCTCATAGAAGTCTTCCGACACACACATGCGTACATATACAATTCAATGCCTTCCTTCATCCGAGTTTCACACATGCGCTAACACGCTAACGTTTGGATGACACTACCTAACAGTGGGGGCTGCAACTGTTTTCATGGTCTTGTGCGCGCACACACACACACACACACACACACACAAGTTCACATACGCACGCACTCTCCCACTCCAATCAGCCCTTTGGAACATCCCCTTCATTCATGATCCCGGTCCGTCCTTCGTCTTTGTGTCACACGGTCGTCGTCGTCCGCCGTCGTGGGAAGGAGTCGTCGTCGAGCCCGGCTCTCCAGTCGAGAGTCCTCCTTCGAGGTCGTCGCGGCCCGTCGTTATCGTCATCCGTCCGTCTATCCGTGGGTGGTGTGTGTGTACGTGTGTGTGTGTGTGTGTCTGAGTCAGAGTGTGTGTGTGTGTGTGTGAGGTGTGGAGGGACTACCAGCTGAGCAGGGAGGTGCGTCCAAGCGTCATGAAGTAGACCTGACTGGCCCCTCCGGAGCGCACCGAAGCAAAGAACACCTGGAGAGAGGAGAGAGAGGAGAGGAGGAGAGGAGAGGGGAGGAGAGGAGAGACGGGGGAGAGGGGAGAACAACGTAGACGCGTGAACAGGTGAGACTCCACTTGTTTCGCTCGGTTGAAATCTTCAGTTCAATCTGTCTCAGTGTTTCCAAGTATCTCAAACATGGTACAAACAGATCTTATTTTCAAAATGAAGGGGTTTTATTCTTATCATTCCCTATATTATATCCTGAAAATACTAAATGATGCCTTTCTTTGGAAAGATTTGAACATGTATCTTTTAAGAAGTGTGTGTGTGTGTGTCACCTTGTCATTCCTCTCACAGAGGAACTTGAGTCTCTGGGCCCTCTTGTGCATGAAGACCCCGTCCAGGTGGCCCGTCTCCACAGAGCGGATCTCAATGGCCTTCTCCCCCCAGCCCATAATCTGGTTGGACCTAATGTAGGCTGCACACACACATGCAGAGAGACAACTTTGTAAGTGTGTGTGTGTGTGTGGGTGTGTGTGTGTGAGGTTTCAAAAGAGACATGGTTGTCATTCCTCATCAGCATAAAAAAAAACAACAACGTAGTAGCCTGTTAAAAGTGCATACGTGTGTATGAACGTGTAGAAAAAAAGTTGAACTGTGTCTAAAAAAAGTTGAAGTGTGTCTAAAAAGGCTTAACTCACATCAAGGTTTTGGACTACGTCAGTATACATCCCCACTCACATACACATACTTGAAAATTCATTTTAACTGCAAAAACCACCAGAGGTGTGCAAAAAAAAAATCACCTCATCGCAAATACAGAAATGTAATTTTAAAAAAGGTGTGGCAACACATGTTCGTTCGTTGGTTCGTTGGCGCGCGTCCCTCACCCACGGAGGTGGGCATCTCGCCCCACTGCAGCACCACGTCCTTGGTGATGCGGCCGTAGGTGTTGACGTAGACGCCCTCGTCCTCGTAGCACACCAGCAGCTCAATGCCGTCCGTGTTGGGCAGGATGATGATGGCGTGGGACTGGATCTGGGTCTGGATCTGGAGGGGGGGGGGTGGGGGGGTGGAGAGAGAGACGTCAAGACACACCCAGTCACCAGTGAGAGAGAGAGAGAGAGAGAGAGGCAAGAGATGGTGGAAGAAAGAGAGAGAGACCCAAAGATAAGCACCGCTTCACTAGACCCCACCGCCCCATCGGCTAACCTCCCGTCAATGCTTAACAGAGGAGGGAGAGACACACTATTGAACCTCCACCCCCTCCTCCTTACACCCGGTCCCTGGGTCTTACGTGGGTGGGTAGGTAGATGTCGTAGACGGCCCCGGAGTCCACGTCCACGGCGTGGAAGCCGGAGGAGGAGCCGTAGATGACCTTTAACCTCTGGCCCTCCTCCACGGTCAGGTCCACCAGCAGGGGCTTGTGCACCAGGTCGCCAAACGACTGTTGCCAAGGAGAACGAGGGAGGAGTTACAAATCCAGAGAGCGAGACCACTGTTTGTCCTCCTGAGACAACTCAAGATGGACTCCAGTGTTAATGTTCCAGGGCATTTCATGGGACAATGCTAGTTAGATCAGACTGTATTCGAGTGGAACGTTTTGTAGTGTGTGGCCGTGTTTGGTGCAGGTTTAACATACTGGTAGTAGTCATGGTA
Organism: Galaxias brevipinnis; assembly: GCA_036023535.2. Lineage (NCBI taxonomy): Eukaryota > Metazoa > Chordata > Actinopteri > Galaxiiformes > Galaxiidae > Galaxias > Galaxias brevipinnis. The sequence continues at coordinate 8,951 of JAVQIZ010106043.1, forward strand.
GACCCACTGGTGAGCGGGGGGGGTTCTGGCCTACCTTGAAGGCCATGAACTTGTGGTAGGGCTTGGGCGCCCAGGCGTACACTTCCACAGAGTTCTTCAAGGCCAGCACCAGGAACTTGATCCTCTCGTACTTCACTGTGAACGTGACAGATCCAAAAAGCCGTTGGCTAAAACTCCCCTGAAGGTCATTTGCACATTCAAATATACATAGTTCTTTGGCTTTATCAGACTAGGCTGACCTAAAAACATAACGCAAAGAACAAACGATATAAATAATATTAAGGGAATGGTATGGTCCACGAAAGTAAGGGCATAAGGGGAATGGTATGCTCCATGAGAGTCAGGGTATAAGGGGAATGGTATGGTCCACGAGAGTCAGGGTATAAGGGGAATGGTATGGTCCACGCCGGGTGTAAAACGTCCGCAAGGGAGTGGAACGTACCAACTTTGTAGTGGACGCAGCCCTCCAGGTCGCCCACGGTGACCCAGCCCTGCTTCTTCTCCACCTCGGGGTCGTTGTGCAGGATCTTGTTCCGCAGCCACGACAGGTAGTACACGCGCAGCTTGTTCTTCTTACCTGCAGGGGGCAGTCACGAGTGAGGGAGCGAAAGAGAGACAAAACGAGTTGAGTAATCACAACAAAATAAAAGAACAAAAGACAGTGATATTTTAGATTTTGGGATGTTGTAAAACAACGGATTTTGACGTCGGGAAGCGCTGGTCCTCGGAGCCTCAGAGCTTCCCCAGACGGCCCGCGGTGCTACCTGAGATGGTGACGAGGACGTTGAGGCCCTCCAGGACGTCCATCTGCTGGATGCGTCGCCGGCTGATCAACGGGTAGACCTTCCCCTGGCCGCTGCGGTCCAGCAGCATCAGACCGCTCTCAGTGCCCACCAGCAGGTTCACGCCTGGGGAGATTGAAGAGGGTTTGAGGGTTCAGAAAAGGGCTATGCAAGTTGAATCTGTTATTATTGATAGACAGACACACACACACGCACGCACGCACGCACACACACACAAAATGGTAGATTTGGACAAAAACGGCCACATCAATTCTATCTGACACGTTCTCCGTTTGGCATCCATTTTGGAGTTGGAGCTAGCATCCACGACCAACACGCTACGGAGCAAAGAAACCACTGCAGGGTTTACTGTGCTGCAAAACCCATGGATTATTTTTTTTGTACTTGTCTTTGTTCCGGCCGGCCTTACCCCAGAGTGCGGCGCACAGGATCTCAGAGTTGAACCTCTTCTTGTACTTGCGGATCTCGGGCGTGTCGCTCTGCGGGCGCGTGTTGACCGGGTTGACGTTGACCACGGAGCCCTTGCGAGACGGGTCGGCCAGCCGGGCGTCGTTGCCAAAGGCCGCTGGAGAGGGAGAGGGTTGGGTCAGAGGTCAGGAGTGACTTCCAACGGGTCACCGAGATGCCAGACAAAAGGTGTGTTATGAAATAGAGACGGGTGGGTTTTGGAGGAGGGTGTGTGTGTGTGTGTGTGAGCGCCTACCCATGTTGTTGAGGGAGCTGCCGCTGGAGGGAGAGACCTGCAGGAGGCGCGGGTCGATGAAGGGCGTGAACGAGGAGGACGACTTATGCTTCTGCATGGTGTTACTCGCCGACTGGGTCTGAGACACGGAGAGAGGGGTATGAGAACACGTACACACACACACACACACACACACACACACACACACACACGTACATGTGCACGCCCGCCTACAATCCTAATCATACAACTTTCACTTTACTTGGTGGTTTACTTTTAGTCTTGTTTGGTTAAAAAAACAAAGGTTATCAAAAAGTGCACTCATAAAACCATTCCCAATCTAACAGCCTACAGGCCGTGCCACAACTCCGCCACAAGGGGGCACTGTCGTCACTACACGAGGCTCCCTCATTCATACCAGCGACTAAATACATTATCTAATAGCCTGAAGCGGCTCCATTTCTGCTGCCGCTGCGGCTTTGAAGCTGGCTAACGTCACGAGGCTGACTCTGATCTACGGCTGCTGCTTACGGGGGTCCGCTGACGACTCAGAGGGCTTTTAAAAAAAAAAATGGCAGGCCGAAAGGGGGACGAGGCCAAAACAACGGGGCCTCCGGCTTCCTTTCAGTCGCGGAGACCGTCCGCTTGAAACGGGGATCCGATTACGCCACGCAGCATGACATTTATGAATGTTAATGGAGGGAGGAAAAGGCTCAGACGGACGGAGAGAAGGACGGAGGGGAAGACGAACAGGTTCTGTGTGAGGAGAGAGAGAGAGAGAGAGATTGACGCATGCGGACGTGTGAGAAGGTTTCGAGGAGCTGGTTTGAGGATGTCACGGAGCGGGCCTCAGAGGCACCGCCACAAAGAACAAAGGCGGCGGTTTGGGTTACAGGAAACAGAAAGGACGCTGACAGGAAGTGGGAGTGTGAAAGACAAAGAGAGAGGAAGAGTCTACCAAACCAACCACCCTTTCCTTTTTTATTAAAGCACACAGCATACACTATCTCCAGTTAGCCCCAATCATAGCCATCATTTCAGAAAGAGTCTGGTGTTTGGATTCTATATTTGATTCGATTTTTACGCTCCTTTATTTCAAAGAGAACGTTGCTGGATCGAAAACAACGTCCACTTAATTAGGGTCTTATGATTTAAGGCAAACCATTCCAATAAGTCAAATGGGAAAGAAAAAAAAATCCAAGCACTTGAGTTAATTGAGCGCTTCTGATTTGCTCGCCATGACCCTCTTTCACCACCAGGGGTCACCAGTGTTAATAAGCAGTGCAGGTGAGTAGTGAGAAGTGGCGTTAGAGCAGCAGCAGCCCAGAGGAAGACGCAGGTCAGTCAGTGAGTCAGCCACACCAGCACGGCGCAGAGGGGGGCGCCTGAGGGACAGATGGGGGGAGTTCGTACCTCCATGGCAGTGAACAAGTCCTGGGTGTTCAGTGGGGACATGGCAAGGCCGAGGAGGCTGGAGGAAAGGGGGACGGAGGCGGAGGTGGTGGAGGAGGAGGAGGAGGAGGAGGAAGGGGAGTGATGGCTCTGCTGGATAAGGTCTGGCAGGAGGTGAATGCGGCCGGCGAAGCCGTTTTTGTCCGGGTGGGCGCTGTGCACGTGGCTGGGGGGGAGAGGCAGGCTGGTGCCGGAGGACGGGGCGACACTGACCAGCCTCCTGAGGTCACCTGCACTCTGGAAGCAAGAACAGGCACACGGTGGGTCCCGGGGCTCGGAGGAGGAGCCGGGAGAGGAAGGAGAGGGGCTAACAACACGGCTATTTAGAACCTGATGACTGGCAAAACAACTTGGAACTCATGGTGGTTTGGAAGGGTTAGGGCTCCCAAACGCTCCATTAAAGCAGAACGTGACTGTTTCAAAGTTAGTCAGTAGTACCATACTGCTGAAGTCGGCAAAATGAAAATCAAAACCTAAATTAAAAAATAGAGTCTCTCGCTTTTAAACCAATTTGAACTACATTACATTAGGGACATTTTAGCACAATTTATTTTTTATAAATGAAAAAACAATGTTAAAAAAGGAAAGGAAAAATGATAGACAGGGGCGAGTGGGAGGGAGGGTACAAAGCCAATGAATAGATGACGATATGAGTGACAATGCAGAGGGGATTGGGGGGGCTCTTCCCCCCCCCCGGTGGTGTGTATGTGTGTGGGTGGGTGTGTGTGTGTGGGGGGGGGCTACCTGTCGGATGACCAGCGTGCCGTCTTTGGAGGGCGTGGTGGCCTGGTCGCTCTCAGAGTCCTCGGCCAGCATGGTCTTCAGGGACTCCGTCTCGCCGTTGCTCATCCGCCTGTAGAAGCCATGGGAGGAGCTGGTTTCCATAACCCCAGTTAATTCACCACGCGGCCATAGCATGCACGGAGAGTTTTCACACTGAACTGAATATAGGCCTACTTATAGATATAAACGACACAAATGATTCTATTCCACTTATACTACGATTAGTACTATTATTCAACATTGTTAAAGTGCTTGACTGATATTTTATTATTAATATTGTAAATGTTTTCAAAAACGGGGACAAAGTAGCAACAGGGAGACTGAGAGGTTGGAGAAATGGAGCGGGAGTTTTTTTTTTGTCGTACCCAGCCCTGGAGTCCTCAGCGCCCGAGGTGGACTCTTCGCCTCCGTCCTGGTCCACCTCTTCGTCGTCGTCTTCATCGGTGGTGCCCGACTCCTCGCTGGAGGAGGAGTAGTCCGTCACCTTGTGGGGCGGCCGCACATCCTCCACGGCACGCAGCTCCTTGGCCAGGGCCGTCAGGTCCTACGGGGGGGCAGAGGTCAAAGGGTCACGGTAGGTCAGAGGTCAGAGGCACAGCGTCGGCACAGCCATGCTATGAAAGAGCGACTAAGCGCATACATAAATATATATGGAGGCCAAACGCTTTGAAGGAGTGCAGGGGCTGTTTGACTATTCTGAAACGTCCATGAAAAACAAACCACAGAAAAGGGTCTGGAGGGATAACTAACACACCCTGTTACCCTCTCCATGTAACACAATCAGCATTTGCTGGCACTTATTGAAGTAGCCTTTTACTGGTATGGAGACCTTGGATCCAGCAGTCGAGGTTTAATATGGCTTCTTAACAAGAGACCACGATAAATAGATGGATATTGGCCTTCAAACACAAGTGGCGACAGGACTACAAATACCAAAGGGGGCTAGCCAATAAAGAACTACAACGTGAAGCTTGGTGATGAGAAGCACCTTGGGAACTGGTCTGAGCAGGCGTGAGGCAAAAAGCATGACAGCCAATCAAATCAAA